>JAHZMX010000146.1:0-12925 GCA_027743895.1 Seira musarum
TGTCGCGTCGCCCTTACAGCATCACGTATGTACATACAAAACCTTTCTTCAGACGTTGTTGATGATTGAAGTCATCAACGGGACCTTCTCAATAGAATTTCTCCCCACACACAAATTAAATGTAGAGTAAAAATACAAGTAATTTTTATTGTGATTCTTGTTGCCAGTTATATTACAACCTAATTGTAGAAGAGCCAAGAGGTAGGGTGGTTTGTGGTTTCGCTTAATTTATATAGCAACATAGATTAGCCCAAACACTATAAGCTCCAGTGTTTGATTTTATTTTTCATTAATTATTTTTTTCATAACATTTTAAGTTGACTTCCCATCTCATCATATTTTACTGTACTCCAAAATGCTTTTAAAATTAATGTTTGACTTGATCTATTCTTGCGTAGGCGGTTATTTCGAGGTCTCGTGAATCAATCAATTTTGTTTTGTTGTGTAGGGCAAACTAAAGTGTAATCCCATGTAACGTAACTGTAACCCAAAAAGAAATGATGAGAACGCTTCCATTTTTACATGACCTTTTGCTGTCCTGAGCTTCCAAATGCTTCCAAGCATTAAAAGCATTGGTATTGGTGGTTAATAATTTATTTCAATTTGGAACACGATAAGATGACGAGGAGTTCAGAAAACTCGTCTCTCTTGAGGGCCTTAGCCTCAGTGACCGTTACTGAATTGACAATGATTTAATGGCGCAGTTGGTGAGCGACTGTCCTCAAGGCGAGGGTTGAGCAATAAAAAAAAGTAGAGAATATAATATCGATCATCAAGTTCAATACCACAACAAAAAATTGATGACAAATCACAAATCAGACTTCACCCTCACCAACAACACTTTCATTTTACTTTTAAGAAAAAAAAATCAACAGAACGGTCAACCGAATCAAGACTAGATGATAATGTAGTGCTTTTCTGTTACAAACTTTACATAATTTTCGACTGTGAAACATTCCAAAAAAAATATTTTTTTACACATTTTCTTGCTTGCATTCAACTAATTAGGTTGGATAATGATAATGGTGAGATGCAAATGCAACGCTTCATACCAGAAGCAATCATTGCCATGCCATCATTGCGAATCGCTGTAAGCCCATGATGAAATGGCATGCGTTAGCGTTAGCCGCAGTAGAAATTATTTCTGACCACACACATTTCTTCGATTTATTTTCATCGTATCAAAATAATTACATGTTTTGCACGCATGCATAAGAGCAATATCGCAAATCAGGGTGGCAAAACTACTTATGCTTAATGAACCTTCCATTACCTACTTACCTATGCTCGTTCACTGTTCACCTGGCGACGTGAGTAATTATTCATGAATAATTTATTCCTACGCTAAGGGAATTCATTTAGGAGGAAGGTCAAATGTCATAGAAATCAATGTCATATTTAAACATTCCTCCATGTCCTATTTTTATTGCTGGAATTTGTAGCCACCTCACTCGGTCCCTAAAGCGTCTTAAAAATAATAAACAAATGGGGCTTAACCAGAATTTTTGTTGATTTCAGTTTTGTTGAAATAAACTAAATTTTTCTACTTTCAACTCGGTTCCTTAAAATGAAATAAAGGCATTATTACTTTTTCAAAACCGCAATCTAATCTGTTTGAAACTTTAATCATCATCGTAATAAACCCAATTTGGAATTTTTATAGTTCAATATACAACAATAAAAGTACGTCATCGGCTCCTTAATGGAAAGCTTTTTTGAACTTTTGATATTATGATTACTATTCTCAGACAATACAATTTCTAGATGATTTTCTATTGCAAAATCAGACAATAATATTGGGCTTTGAAAACAAAAATTAAACACTTCAGAAAACCTAACCTTTCATTCAGAGCCAATGATCGGTGAAACATTGCGAAATCATAAAAGAATGTAGTAAAATAAAGTAGGCAGTAGGCGTTGATGGAAAAGAGGCGATGGCTGGCGCACAAAAATTTTAGTGTTTCTTGGATTAAAAAACGGCAAATTTTTTTGCTTAAAAATGTGGTTTCTACTTACTTGACAATTTGCAGATTTTTGTAAGATGGCTTAATACAAAATAATGAATGGAGTGATCAGATCAGTCAATAGTAAAAAATAATATTATTCAAAACCCCGACTCTATTTAATATACGTTCTTTGAACTTGAAAAATTTCACAAAAAAAAAGTTACAATGAAATTATGAAGAAAAAAAATACTTTTAGTGTCTGTGTGTCTAGTGAAGATAGAGCACGGTGATGTGGTGTGATGTGATATGGTATTATCCTCAGAACATATATAATCTCTTATCATTATTGTGTAAGTCGCACGGTATACGGTGCAATGATTATGTTAGCACAATAACTTCACAGATAAGGCGGTGATAGTACTGCCTTGATGACGATGATCTTCTCAATAAAGTACCGACGGACACGTTAGATTTTACGTCTTTTTAGAATGATGAAGTAACAGGGATTTTTTTTCTTGAGTTAGGGAGCTTTTAGAAATATCTCCGAGCAATAATCTAAGTGAAATTCGACAGGTAAATGTGTACGACGGATTACGTTCATTCTTCTCGGGTGTGGTGCATTTGTTGATGTTGCACTTTGGCGAAATAAACGGTTTTACTCTTGATAGATGTAATGATGAAAAAGCAGCTATCTTTTATTTTACAATAGAATCCAAAATGCAACTGCAAAGAAAGAAAAAAAAAACAAACTTAAAAAAATATAAAAATAAAGTACAGGTGTTGGCGCTCTTCATCAAATCAGAGGAGCTGCAGAAAATAAATAAGAGGAAAGAAAATTTATTATTTTTTTTCTGAATGATTATACGAATTTCAGTTGTATTTTTACTACAATGACCGGCAACAAAAACCATATATTTTTGGTGTACTGTTGATATTTTTTTCTCACAGACGCACACAATTTTTTTTTTCATTTTCGTGGAAGATGCATGAGGAGTGAATCGAATGAATGTGTACGACTTCATCTATATCACATCACATCATTAGCGAGTGCATTGAGTAAAAAACCAGTCCATTTGTAGAGGAAGACGAGAGAATGAAAAAAAATCATGCTTGAATTTTAGATTTTTTTCCTTCAGAATTCTAGTGATATTTTTTTTCATATTTATTGTTGTTTATGATGCGTGTACAGAACACGAATTTAAATTAAGTTAAGGTGGACATACATGTGTCACATTTTGTGAGTTGAATATTATTCAAGTCGACAAGTCCGGCTAGATTGTCATACATCTGAAGACAGGTACGTAGGTAGGTGAATTTTGAAAGAAAGAACTTTCTTAGAGGCATTTTCTTCTACAAACAAACTTATTAAATGTTATATTATGCAAACAGTGCAGTATGATATGTGACCGACGTTTTCCTTCTTTTTAAAAATTTGAGGCCTTCACATCAAGCATAATAAGTAAATACCTTCAAGGTTTGCTAATAGTAATCACCCCAAAAGATATTCATTTTTTGCACTTCTAAGCCGAATCTTGTACAAATTCATTTTGGTACTATGAAAACAATTTATGACGGCATGACGCGAGATGTGCAAAACAAAAATTGGTTACTGGTAGCAATTGCGCTAACAATTGAACAGAAGATGGGGAGAGTAATGAACTAACAAAGAAGGGAAATAAAACTTCTCATAACATAACCTTGTCTTCTTCCATTACAATTTTTGTTAGAAATCCATAAAAAAAAACATCTTTGATGAGAGTTTCGACACAGCTAGGCTAGATAACCAAATTTACGATCAAGTTAAAATGTCTCACTTTACATTAGTATTGTAAAAAAAAATTAAGAAGGAAGAAGTGGGATCTCATATTTTTTATATCAGTACTAGTTCAGCTTTGTGATCATCTTCAATCTACATCATCATCATCAGTTTTTTTATATTAATGTTGAAGTCTTTGCACCTTTACACTCCTCCTCATTCATTTTTTTTACAATTGTGTGTGTGTATGTAATTTGAATGGAAACGAAGAAGAGAGGATGTTTGTAGTAGTAGTACTTGCTGATGAAGATGAATGAAGAAAAAAGAGAATTACGAGTTACCTTGCTTTTCGGCAAAATATATATAGTTGAAGTGCAGTTGGCAATAATGGCAAAGTGCAATCATAAAAATGCTTTGATTCCTTCATTGTTATTATTAAAAAATGGCTGCCATACTGTTACATTTCAATTCTTGAGATTGTTTTGTTCAATAAGTGATTTGACTTTGGCTACAGTAGCAGTAGCAGTAGATAGCCGTAGTGTAGCAGTGCAAAAAAAAGTGAGTAATGAAGAAACATGGATTTTGATTGAAACACAAAAAGAATCATCTTCTTTCCTAACGTTTCTTTAAATATTTGCAGCGATTAGTTATGTTCAAGTGCATTTTGATCTTGAGCTCACTATACTTTATACCTACCTGTCGACTCACTGATGAAGATGATCTTGATAAGTGATACGTCTAGAAGAACCAAAATGGTGATTCATAATTTTTAGATTAGCCAAAAATGATAAGACTGTTGAAACTCAACATGAGTGAGTGAGTTAATACAATAGACATTGCTCATCTTTCATGTACAAGTCGAATTCGGAGAGTAAAAATAATAATAATAACGCTTCTTCTTCTTTCTGACTAATAAAAAAATGCATTAACTTCTTTTCCTGGTTCAAAAGAAGGAAGATTGAAAATGATTACGTGTTTTGTTCCCTTATTGAAATAGATCAAGTTTCATTTCGTTTCGGTGTTTAACTGCTCTGCTTCGTTGATAAGTAAAATGAATAAATTCCTATTATTTCTGATATTTTTTTTTTAGAAAAAGAAATATTTCTTTAAAAAATGTTGAGTACTCCCACTTAAATGTAGTTGTGTAGCAGTTGCAGGCACTATAAATTGATCATAAATGAATAGAAGCTGGGGAAATGAATGCATGTACCTATTTGATTTTCATCCATTCTTTTTTTTTTTTTTTGCCAAAAGGAAGAAGAATATACTTTTCCCATTGTCTATAAAAATTATTCCCAATGAACGGGCACACGTTCATTAATGCAGTTTGGTGAAGCCTTTTACAGTGCAGAAGTGATTATTTCCCTTGAAAAATAAAATACCTACCCTACCCCGTTTAATATTGGATATGGACTTAACCACAAAAGTATTTTCCAAATCCTTTCGGGTTTAAAACAGAAGATTTGAAATTTTTTTTCCTTCCATTTATTTATTTGTAATGTTGTGAAAATCATGTTTATCTTTTAAAAACTTTTCAAGTCGGGGTAGTTTATCAAGTCAAAGCACAAGAAATAGCTTTTTAAGGTGTGTAGCAACGCGTGCCCACTTGAAAGGAGATAAATTTGAATAGATTGCTGGTTTTGGCCTTATGCCCAGAAAAAAATGATGATATTACACCTTCCTAATAGCCCAATGTTTAATCAAAATGTAAAGGTTGATGAGCATATAACGGAAAATTGAGCCGGAATCGGTAAACCGTGCGAATTTAAAGATGGTTAAAAAGGTATTGAAAAAAATACGAACAAAAAACTTTATTACTGCAAGCTCGGACTTGTAGTACTTCTCACAGGGAAGCGTAGTCAAAGTTGTATAGTAATTTCACAATGTAATACAATTGTATTTTTTTCTTTGCAAAAAATTTCATCAATTCAGTTTTAACATCGTCTCTCGTCTCCTCCACAAAATACAAAAGTTCAGTCAACAGGAAACAGATATGCGTAGGTTATGTAGATAAGAAATAATTCTTCCAAAAGGAATGCATGAAAAGTTGAATAAAGTTTTTTTGAGTAAATTACTTAAGGTAGTACAAAAATAACGAATTAGCATTTTGCGCTTAATTTCAACTGGCCAATGGTTTGAAACATTGGGGTAGTTAAAATTGATTATGATTTCTTTCATCGGTCATCGCCACGCAAAATTATGTTGCTGCATTACATTACATAATAATTTTTTTGTATATTTCAAACCCTGAAATTATTTGAAGCAAAATTCCTTACATAATCCTTAAAGGTCTCGACTCGAGAGAAAATAATCGGGCAGCTGCCCGGGGTTCATTGTTCTCCCACAGATGTTTACAAAATAGCAATTAGAATATTACGTAAACTGTGAAAAATTAAAGGGATTCCTCGGGCGAGTTTATTTGCAACCCTAAAAATTTTTTCAAGTTCACCATGTGATGTGCACCTCACTTTAAATTAGTTGCTGAATTGTTGATTTACTTTTTTATTTATTACTTTGTTTCTGCAAAATAGGTTATTTAAATAAATGTTTGAATTTATGGCAATTTCTGCGAAAAAAACGAGAGCAAGACTAAATAATTCTGATGAGTGGAGTGGGGTAAGGTTTTCGGGTTCATGTTTCAGGTTGCCACAAAAATAAAACTTTTTTAAGTCACAATCAAAGTTAAGGTTTACTCTTGCAAATCTAAATTGTAATTTTCAAAGAAAGAATGCACGTGATTTATCGAGAAATCTCATGAATATAAATCAGTCAGTAGAATTGATAGCTGACGTGGAACGTCATGTTTCTGAAAACCGAACGTTTTACTTCTAAATCCTAACCTAGTACATGGGGTTTGAATCCAGTTATTTTGGTTTCAATATTTTAATGCTAATGCAAGAATTTTTGTGGTAATTCTCATTGCTGATGATCTCAAAGAAGTATGTATATATAAATTCCTACATTTCAACTTTTCATTTCTTACACTTCAAATGAGAAATAAATTGTAAGGGAAAAGTCAATATGACATTGGTATTGGTAGTTGCGGTAAATGGTGCATACTTCATTTTGCTTGCATTAGAGAAAGATGATTTTTTTTTCAGTTGCTAATTTCAGTTCACCACTCAAGATTTTCATGAAAGTCACAAACTTTTACCACTACTGCAATGACTATATGAGATGAAACCACACAATACCCAAATTTAAGATGGGTCCTGTTATTCCAATTTATTCGCGTAACATTTAACAATTGTGGATCTTGTTTATAGTCAATTGAAGACGTTTTGTGATACCTAAAAGGAATTAAATTGACGATTGAGATTGAAGAAGAAGGAACATTACATACTTTAGTTATCATGATCAAATGGTATTGTCAGATGATATGGTTCCGTGCACAGATAAAAGTGCCATGATGCCATGCATAATTTCCTATTGCAAAAAAAAATGCATACAATTTTAAGTAAAAATGGATAAACTCACAATCACAATCAGTTCGATACGTACACAGCTCCAAAGAAGATTTTTCGAAGACTTAATTCTTCAGCCTAGATTTTTTTTCTTATCCCGAAAAAAGAAGTGGAAAGAATGTGCTTACTAACTTACTGACGACTAAGGAAAATAGTTTTAGGAAGAAAATGATCATGATTACGAGGATGACATGTACTTTTTTGTGTTTGGTGACGACGACGAAAGAATGATAATGATAATGATGATGACGATGATGACTTATGAATTCTATTTCTTTTTCTTACAGTTGCAAGAAACAAGTCACAATGGCGCATTTTACGGGCTATTTACTAGGCAAGGTTCAATTGGACGGTGCTATCAGATCCGAAGTTTTGGCTAGTCTGGTGGAAACCCTCATTCAACGTTATCAACCGACGACGGACCCATCAAGGAAGTTGGTCAAATTCAACGAGAATCACAGGTAAATTAAGCGTTTTTTCCCCTACTACTGCATTATCTAATGATGAGTTAGGTATTCACAAAATATATTACATCTGAGCACAATGAAAGCGGAGCTGGCAGAACCAGATGACATGTAAAATGTGCAACCTGCAACGGAAAAGCCCATCAAATCATCAATCTATATCTGCAAAACATGTACCTTTGTGATGAAAAAAAATATGTGTGCCAGTCACCATTTTCCCATTACACCAAAAGAAGAGTGAGCGACAACACAAGACTAGAGCTATAGCGAATAAATATGTACTCGTTTTATCCTCTATTGGATAATGCTTTCACACGAAGTTCTACAACCTGTTGATTTCTTTCAGATTTTATCATCGTCATCATCATCATCTTCTGAGATACCTTCAAAGATATGTTGTGTGGCTTTGTGCAACTTGATAAATGAGGATGAGCTCTCGTCATCGTCACTTGTACGTACATTAGATGAAAGAGACAGGACAGAGGATATTATTTCGTACGCTAAGGTGCTCCTTGTGAATTGGCTTGAATTAAAGTTTTTTACATATTAAGTTGTTCAAAGTCCAACCAACATTGATTTCCATGTGTCCGTCCATCCGCACAAGAGAAAACTTCTTAAAGAACATCCAAGAAGCGTAATAAAGGTTCAGGAATCGAATGGACCGATTCCTGAGGAAGGAATTTTTTCAGGCAACATATGAGATGGAGTGCCTCTGAGATTTTTTTAAAGAAATATTTTAAAATGAGGCCATATTGATGAGCTCTTCGGCTTACTTCATTATTTACCAGCTACGTTTCAATGAAATACTACAACATCTTTGATGGTTTCATGCTCCGCATTAGGATTACATTTTATACGAGTTTGATCATGACTGGTTCGCCCTCTCTTTCTCTCGCCAAAATGAAAGGCATACAATCAATGGCATGCTAATTTACTGCAACTTTAAGCATTTTCAAATGCGTAATTATTATAAAGGTGCCAAAGCTATTTTATTCTTCTTTTCTTCTTCGCGAGAAGAGATAATCTATTACTTCGAGACAGCAGGTTTTTACTTGCTTTGACATCCCAATCTTTATGCATTGCATTAAAATTGCTGGCAACAGGAAAACTTAACTCCGCATCATCATTGCATTGTGCTTGGCATTAATTTTTGTTTTGGTCACGTTGGTGGATCACAACTCGTGATAAGCCGTATTTTTTCAAAGAAAAAAAATTCCTTGTTGACTTTGACATTGTAGAACGCGACATATGTTTTGAAATATATTGCGCGTCGCGCACCCACCATTTTTACAGCACATCTTTTGATAATCTTCACGAAACTCATATCATGCGTTAAGCTTAAGAGCATTAAACGGTATTTTTTTTGTCAATTACTGTGAGCGTGATAATTGATTTGCGAATATTATTATTTTTTGAAACAGGTACTCCATTGAGTGTTCTGAGCGAGGGTTGAAACTCACCTCACCTGGCATGAAATCAAAGGATGAGGGCTTCGAGTCAGACAATGAGTCGGTACGATCAGTGAAAATTAACGACTCTGTAGATTTGGACATTGCGGATCTAATGGATCATTTGGAGCTCGCTGCAAAAGAAGAGAAAGAGACTGAGACTAATAATGTACAGCCACTACACTCATCAATGTCCTCTTCAGGCGGATCTATGGATAACACAAGCATTTCTAGTTCTTCTGGTCTTCATGTTTCTGATGACAGTAATTCATCCTCTTCAGGGAATGGCTCAGATTCTGATGAATTTTGTAATTCGGGGGAGACGTCCCCATTTTGGGAGACCCTTCCTAACCTATCATGCTTCCAGTCTTATCCAATCGAAGACGTCGTTTTTTGTCATTGTGATTCCCAACATCCCTCCACACTTGTTTGGGTTGTGAGACACTTGGCGAAAATGATGGCTCTTGTGACGGCATTCCGCACACGATCAGAGGCTGAAGACTTGTTCCAGACTTATAGAGATCTGCGACTGAAATTGAAGCCCATTCGTTATGGTAAATTCAGTAGTCATCAGGGCTTCCCAAGTAAGCTTACTTACAGTATTTCACCTTCGCTATCATCATCCTCAAACTCTTCGCCCCATCCGTCTTCTTCTTCTTCTACTCCTTCCCCATATTCGGACATGAATATTGGCAGTTTGAGTGACAATGGTGCTGCTGCATTTTGTTCCCTGCCACCAGTCTACCCCACAGAGATTTTGCATGAAACACAAAACAAATGTCCGTTATTTACGGTTCATGATACAGCATCACTTGATTTTGACTTTGATGGATCCACCTACAGTGGCAGTAGTGCCAGTACCGACACTACAATCAGCAGCGGCACGAACAACAATAACAGCAGTAATAATAGTGCCAACAATGCAGGAGCTTCAGGTTTTAAAGAGCCTCTTGTGCGAACAGGATCCAACTCTTTATCCCTCCATCAACACATTTACGTGTCCAATCCCAATATTGTTCGAAATGAGGATAATGTCTCGGATGATGACGATGGAACTGATATCATCA
This sequence comes from Seira musarum, assembly GCA_027743895.1. Classification (NCBI taxonomy): domain Eukaryota; kingdom Metazoa; phylum Arthropoda; class Collembola; order Entomobryomorpha; family Entomobryidae; genus Seira; species Seira musarum. The sequence continues at coordinate 10,146 of JAHZMX010000146.1, forward strand.
GCCGACATGAACAAGATGACTTCCATTCCAGTCAGAAAGCTCGTTCTTTGGGCCCATCATCATCAAATTTTGTTCATGCAAACTCCGATGAGGCACCTACCCCAACACCGACTGAATCATTTAAACCAATTCCCCCAGAGAAGCCTCAAAGGAAGCTTTACTTTTCAAAGACATCAGGTGGAACGATAAGTTCCATGAGCAATAAATTAAGCTTGTCATCATCCTCCCTCCCACAAATGGTGTCCAAATCCATTCTATCGAATCCCCAACCTCTGAACTCCTCCTCAGCATCCTCCGCGTCCACAGCTGCCATTTGTGGAGGCAGCTCTAGCAACAACAACAGTAGCAGCAGCAACAATAATGGCAAACCAGTCTTACTCGTGCCACTGAAAACGGAGAGTGTGAGCTCACCACGGAGTAGCTACCCGAAGGAATCCTACTTATATCACGTGATGGGAAGAAGTTCTTCCACCTTTGCCCCGTACCAAAGGTCATTGAACTTTTTGCCATATCAATATCCTCCTGGAGCAAATGGAAACACTCCTGGAGATTATTATGCCTGGGGTAAAGGGAGACATCTTCTAGTTCCCTTCTCCTCCTGGCTGGAACTATCCGAGATGCCACAAATCCCCCATGCTGTAACGAACGGGTCGAACCCCGTTACATCCTCCTCCTCATCTCGTCATGGCTCGTCCAAGAGCTCCCGCCACAGTTCCAGAAACAGTCAAAGATTAGCTGCTGCTGTCACTGCAGCATCCAACAATCCCAAAGGAACCTCCAAAATCTTACTTCGCGATCTTTCCGGCAGGGATCATGGAGTTTGGGCGAGCTTGTCACAACGATTCAAGAAGAATTTTAGGGAGAACCTAATGCCAAAATTAAATGGAATGTGGTCACAACCTTCAGCCGATGGAAGTCGGAGTGCGAAGAAGCGTACCAACAAAAAAGTTACATTTAATGCTTGGGCAACAGTTCAAATGGTATAGAAAAAAATATATATAAATATAATGCTTGGAAGTTGCTCGGAATCTCGCACTTCCATTAATTTTATATTACGCACGAACTACAGTAACATAATATTATCATAATTTTAGTCTAAAGATATTTTTTTTGCAAAAAAAATCTTTTTTCCTTCACTGCACTGCCTCAATTATGAATCGAAAGAACTTCATTTTTTTTCTTGTTATTCTGCACATTTCAATCAATTTTCATGTTTTCCTTCATGTCGTTATTATCACCAACAGCATAAAAAAGCACACAGAAACCAAATATGCGAATTTTTTTTCTGTGGTGTGCGTGAAAAATGTTGTGGCACCTATCAAAAAATAACTGATTCCATAGTAATTGAGGGTCTGATTTAAAAAAAGTCAAGCAAACACGTAAAATATATATATATTCCTAACTATATACAAAATATAAATACAATTATAATATCGAAAACTGAGCAATATTTTTTTTCTTTGCTCGTGAAGTATAAATAGCAAGAATACTTTCTAATGGGATAAAAAAGGAAGGTTTTTTGCATATGCATTACCTTTACCACACACATGCAATGCGATCATTCAATCTTCCAGTTTAATTCTACTCAAAAAATTGTTGAATTCCTTGAACAAATAATTCATTGTTATTCTCTATGCATAAAAAAGTCAGTATGGTAATTTACGAATATGTAAATTTGAGCGCAGTAAAATAAGTAGACTCATCTCATCACTATCACCAAAAACCTCTTCTTTGAACAATCACTGTACGCCAAAACAATGCAATTTTAAGCAAGAATTAGAAGAATAAAAGTATAAAAATATCTTTGACTTNCCTCTTCTTTGAACAATCACTGTACGCCAAAACAATGCAATTTTAAGCAAGAATTAGAAGAATAAAAGTATAAAAATATCTTTGACTTTACAATTACTCTTAAGTAAAAGACAAAGAAAAACTTGATCATGCTATTTTTAAGAAGAAGAAATGATGATCAACTTAATTGAATTCATTTTATTTTTTAGCAAGCGTTTCCTGCATAATTCGAGCTCTTTTACTACTACCGTAGTAAAAAAAAGTAAATAATGTAATTACTATATACCTTCTTGCGTGATGTGTGCGTGGAAGAGGAATTGATACTGATTCCAATGAAATGGAGATACATTAAATAAATATATTTAATCACTACGGCTGTTGCCTTTGCTGTTGATTAAAACTTTTTGGTGGAGGTTCTTCCCAATCACAATACAATCATAATCACAGCTTTTATCAGCAAATTCACTTCATAGCGGAATTGTAGGACTTGTACTAGGATAGTATATATTTTTTCCATGAATGTATTTAATTGTTGCTTAATTAATTTTTTTTATAGAAATGAGTCAGTAAATACATACACAGTTACTTTTTTTGTATTAGCGAGCTTATTCTAGTGTAAATGCATAAATATAAAAATTTAATTCTTGTCATTCACAATTTTCTTTTCTCAGTTCTTCCAGTTACGCTAGTATTAATATCTTTTTTTGTCAGTCTGTCAGTTAAAAAAAAAAACACGGCCTTTGTAAGCGGATACGTTTTACTTTTACTTTGACACATTATCATCATCATCATCATTACCATTTTTTTAACGATTTCTCGTCAATCTACTCTGGATTCTTTTCAAGAATTCTTGTCTATCTGTATCTCTCTGTGAGTATGAAAGGAAGACAGCATGAAGCAAAAGCAAAGCAATCCGACTTCGACGTACGTACGTAGTTACTGTAAATTACTAAAGAAAACGACGTTTAAAGTAGAGCTGCTAATGAAAG
>JAHZMX010000147.1:0-12420 GCA_027743895.1 Seira musarum
AAGTTCTGCAAAGAATGAAAAGGGAGCATGTTGGCATTCAAAACAGACTGGAGTTAAAATTGAGAAATCGGTTTCATAGGTCATGCGGACAGCTGAAAATTATGTTTGGGTCCTTCAATTATTTTGATGGAAGGACTCCTTTAAATTGTATTGATCTAGCCAACACCCTAACCATTAACGCAATCTTGTTAACGTAATAATACTAGGTCATTGTTTGACGGGCCGGCTTCACTCGCTTTACCTACGCGCACCAAAAACTCAAAGTTACGCTATGTTAATTTTCTCCCATCTTATCATCACATTATGGGACTTACAAATCCAATAAAGGAAAGTCCTTAATAAAAGTTCTGATATGAATCCATAAAACTAAATTACATTTCATGAAATCACTTCTCCGCATTGGTAAAAAAATGAATTATTATAGGGACAGGAAGGAAGTCAAATATATTTTTCCAGGTAACAAAGACAATGCAAAATAATGTTTAATTTATCTAGAAATATTGATTATTTATGGCAGCGATTTCTTTAAGGCAGTAAACGAAGACTTTATCGAACAATTCGAATACGTTCATTTCAAAAAATAAAAACGGATTGTTTGTCGTGCAGAGTCACATAAACGATTCATTTTGAGCTATTTACGAGCTGGCCAGTTTTTTTGTTATAGTGTCAAAGCCTTTGTGAAATACATAACAATTACAAGCTGATCGATAAATTATTCATTTTTTCTAATCTAGAGACATTATAACTTTCGAATGCTGTTTGGTCGTCCTCGCTTTCTTTCTTGTCTGACTCCCACTACCGCAGCAGTTTGGGAAAATTCCAATAAGTCTTTTATGCAGGTATGCAGCTCCTAAGCTTAATGCACGCATGTGTAAATATGTGCTGTTTCGTAATGCCCCCACAGGTTCTGAGGAGGTCGGAAGCAATAACAGAGATGAAAGGAATCCTGACTCTATAAATGTAAATTTCTGAGAAGAAATAGTCATCAAAAGACCTTCCACATGATGCACCGATCGGAAGAATCAAACTTCTGGGGCAAGTTAAGGGTAAAGAAATGGTCAATGCAATCTTCGCCGTTTAAGAGTCGTTGTGATGGTTTTTGGTTTGGAAGAAATTCATTAAAAATGACAAATTCATATTTTAACATAATTAATATTTTTGGTGTCTTTATCAGCTATTGCATCTTTATTGCATGATTTTTCTTGGTGATTCGTGAATTACAGAAAGAAACATGCGACCTAAATGTTTCTCTACAAATAGATAATTTGCTATTGAGATAAATGACTTAAAACTTTAACCACAGAAGCGAAAGCATATATATAATTAACCTCAATAGCATATGAAATCAAGTGATATATTATTTACCTGTACAAATTAGTTAACCTCTACCATTTTATGGGGACAAGCCCAGTTTTTACTTCTTGATTTTTATAGCTGCTGCTGTTTCATACCACACTAAATTACTCCGTGACCTCCTAATGTTACCAGCGGTTGTATTGAGAAAATAATGTATCAGGCTCCCTGTTGCCTCCCCAATAAATTCTAAGATCTCTTTTAGGAAACTGTAACTTTGCAAAATGTATTCTGCATAATTTGTCTTAGAAAAAGCCTCATAGTAAAAACTCACCAAAGCGATAGCATTAAGTGTGCAAAAAAGCACCCAGATTACGTACAGTTCAATAAATTTTGTTGGAGTTTCCAGATTACAATCTGCTTGGTTATATGATCTTAGCTTGTAATGCGCAACGAGCTGGCTTTCTCTGCTGCAACACTTCGTCGGACTCCTCTCTATTGTGACGAACCTTCTGTTCAAAGCGTTTCCAATCAATATTTAAATGTTTTGATTGGTTGACTAATCCCCTCTCCGGATCCAGAAACCATTGAACAAATACCCGTTGATCTAGAAGTGTAAATTCACGATCCAGAATTCCCGAACTCGATATAGCACCGATGAATTTTGATACAACTGGAGTAAAAAATGATTTCGCGGAGAACATATAAATGCCATTGGCTCTCCCATATTGGTTTGACAGTGGTCTTTTGTATTCATAAATCTTTCTACCACTCAAAACACTGATAAGGGGTCCTATGAATTTGTTCAGGTCTTGATCTGGATCAAACTCTGCAACGATAGCAATTGGGCCACGAAAGTCAACAAACTGATCTTTGGTTATGTTTTTGACATTTACACACTCTGTGTTGATGTCACAGTCTTCACGGTGGGGATGTCTATCTAATTCCGTGGTAAAGAATATTTTTTCAAAGGAGAGACTAGACGGAAAATGTCCGTTGCTTATGTTGAATAGATCTTTATCTGAGCCAGAAAAATATCCGTATCGATCAATGAGAAACCCTCGTTTGCTCAAATCGTTAGGATTCCATCCCAAAAGACAAGAAGCAGTCGGATTATTGGTAAAAACTTCTCCGACATTAAAATAGGCAGAATGCAATTCAATCGCCTTCTTGCGCAATCGTTCAGGAATAACACATGTGGCCAGGAACTCCTCCAAGTCTACATGAGACTGTTGTTTACCCGTGAGAACTAATACAGGTATATTCTTCCCATTCTGAAATAAATCGGATATATTTGTCGATAGATAACTGGGTGGGGGAGGTGTTGAAATTTCCGAGTATAACGACGACGTATACAAATTCCGTAAAAGAACCGTGCTAAGCATCCATACACCGACAAAGAAGCGAATTCTCCCAAAAACATTAGCAGATCCCTGTTCCAGGAGTACAGTGAAAAGCAGATTCACAGACGAACCTTTAAATTTATAAAATTTTAATAAAATCGATAAAACGAGGATCAATATAAGAACTGCTAGCCAAAGATCGAGTGTAAATGGAGAAAAAAGTCGTGTCATCATGTAAATTCCGACGAAGTTTTCATTTGAATCAAAATCCAGTTTTCTATTTCCAGCTATCAGATACTTGAAACCCTGTGATTCCATTGTGTAAGGTAGGAAAGAACCTAAATGCAGATATGCATAGTTCAAATCCAAACTTTGGTTGCAAGACAGTAATGAGCAATTATAGTGGTCCATTATCTGTGATTCTAACGTCTTCATAAGTTCGCTACGACTGCCCGGCAAGGTAGACATTAAAGTTGCGGACTCCTGTGACCCTTGTGGTTTCGGGGCTTTTCTACGAACTTTAGTTTTGTGTAAGTAGGACCACATATCTTGCACCTCTTGAAACGACTTCTTGGAAGTCATGACTGGATGGACTTTCTGAATGTACTGCCTGGGTTTGACTACTGCCTCCAGGAATATTCCTAGTTCTGTGCATGCTAAACATCCGATATATACCGATTTTCTTTCATCAATCAGAAGCGTTATTGATGGGTAAAATTGAGGAACCCAAATGTCAAAATCCACCTTAAATGGGAAAATAAGATAATTGGCGGGAAACCAGTAATGCCTAAAACGATTATAATAGGTTTTATAGTTAATTTCGTATGGTTCGTACAGAACCTTCTTCAGTACTGCGTTACTGATATTCAACAATGTAGGAACTTGTGCAATGCAAGGGCTAAACAAGGCTTTTCGTGTATACACCTTATACACGAAACGAGTTATGTCTTCATAACCGGTGTATTGTGAACGGTAATACCATTCGAAGTCAAGTGGTAGAAAATTTCTTTTGTCAACAGCTTCAGTATGAATTGCAACACAATATTTGAAGTTCGTACAGTCATTTAAAATTTGATCGTGGAAGTGAAAATTTGGTTTATTTCGTGGGAATATACGTCGGGAAAAATGGAACGTACAACTGCTAAATAACTCATTAAGTATGTGATCGTAGTTGTTTGAACTTTGTCGTAACTGGTTCGTACTTTCGCTGGAAATGTGATGCGCGTGAGAGATAGGATTTAAATATGTCGTAATTATTACTCTGACAATTAGGATGAGATTTTGCATATTGCTGAGCATAATTATTTCAGCTGCGCTAACAGGCTATTTTAAACAAAACGTGATCAGTCTACATGCAAAACCGCTGTCTTTGAAATTTGTTGGGGGTCGTCAGTTAACTTTTCCCTGTTAATTTGGACCTTTTGAAGGCCCTTATAAGTTTTTCCATAGTAAAGTAACCATAATCACGTAACTGATCCACTAATTTCATGTCGTTGACCATCAAGTATTTCTTCTATACTTTTAGGTAACATTTGAACTTGAACATTAAATTTTCTTTATATTTTGATCAAAATATTTGTATAAATATGTAAGATTATAGAGCGAAATACGGATTGACATGTTCTATTTCCCAGTTCCCACTCGGTCATACGGGGGTTGACAAATTCTACACTCCAGAATCTTGAGCTGCTTACATTAGCAACTACTTTCAGAATGAAATATTTTTGCACGAAAGCTTTATTCCGGTAGTACCTGAACTTGCACTTTGCACATTACTTTTAGATTTACCATTCTGTTTTCGAGTAGTCAATATAATACATTGTGATGACGGCGCCTTCAAGCTTCCAGAAATTTCCCTAGAAGGATATTCACCAGCGCGTGCGGAATAATGAGATCAGGCATACCAGAAAGATTTGTAATAACGAAATGAGACCATAGATTAAGAATTAAGTTATATAAGGGGGCGTCCGCAAACTAGTTGGTATTTTTTTATTTTTTGCAAACCTTTTTCTGATTTTGATTGCCACAACATAATGTCATAATGAATGAAAACATGCGTGATCAAGTGAATACGTTGGTGCAATTATGTATTGGGTATTATCATGCAAAAGATCTCAAATAGGGGAGTCAGATGATACCTATTTTGATTTATGATAAGTGAAAAAACTTGCATAAATCAGTCTTAAATTATTTAGCCATATTTATATAACTGCTTATTTTATATACAAGCTTTTGAGAGTAATAAACTTTTGCATATTTTTTGTAAAACTTGTAAATACTTTGGAATAAAGTGGACTTCATCTGACCCCTCTATTTGAGATCTGTTACATAGTAATAACTAATACATAATTGCACTAACGTAATCACTTGATCACGCATGATTTCATTCACCGGAACATTATGATGTGACATAAATCGCCCATAACTTTTAATCCCTAAGCAATATTGGATAATTTCTATCATATTCGAGTTCAAAAGGTCAAAATTAACTACAAGCATTGTATTTTATGCATCCATTGATTGTAAACTAACAAAAATTGTAATACTCACAATTTCCAGTTTATTGATACAAAAATTGAATCTTTGAAAAATTCCTGAAGATTTCGCGTCAATGCAACATTATTTCACTTTTGAGTAGAGGACTTTATATCTGTAAAGACTTAACGTTGAATATTAACATATTTTTTATCCAAAAAGGTTTTCATGAAAAATACAAACTAGTTTCCGGACTCCGGGAACAGCAGCGTCAGGGTGTGGACCCTGCATCTGCCAAATTCACGCAAATTTCGATGGGGTTTTATATCCGTTTTCTGGGGACAGTTCGAAGAAGTATTGGTGCAAATTTCAGTGAAATCCATACATTACAGAAAAAGTTATGTAAAAAATAAAAAATACAAACTGGTTTGCGGACACACCTTAGGGTTTAATCACATAACGAAACTTGTGCAATTGTCTCATTACCACTTTTAAGTAGACTTTTAAGAACAATTGCAATGCATTTATTTTTTTGTCGCAAGGTAGGCGACACTCGATATAAAACTTACATTTTTATGCAGATGGTTGCTGAATTTATGTGCTGATCATGAGGTGTATTTTTTAGAACTTTTATAAAAGTAAAAATTTCTTGACATGCTGCTTCTACATGCTCTTTACGCACTTCATTCACTTAAATACACGTAAGAGATTTCAGTAGAAAAGTGGATACTTCATAAACAAATTGCGGTTATTTGTAACAATTTTCTTTCGATTTGTTTACGATTACTTTTTTTAAACGTACAAAACAAATATTGTATTTTGCTCTTTCCCCAAATCACCTAATTCTCGAACCAATTTTAGTGTCTAAAATATAAGGCTGTAGAGTACAATTTGGGTCTAAAATTTTTATTCTCTCGAAAATACTTATGTTGGTATTCGACACCATGCTTTATTTTGAGACAGAGCCTTAAATTACATCGATTGCGAAAGAAAATAGAAGAGCATTTGAAGCTTGATAAAACCCTTTGCATACAGAAAGAGCAGTATCACCTTATATCAGAAAAACATTTGTTTTTTTTTTTTTTTTTTGCAAATAGGATTTAACTACTTTCTGCTATTATCGCTGTCAAAAAGTAATTAGAAACGAGCGATTATTAGGTTCGTGTCACGCAATCGTTTTTTCTTTAGTTTGAATAGCCGCGTGAGCAAATAGTCATAACATTTAACACGCAAGTATACAGTAATTCATCGGGCATTAAGAGGAATGATCATTTTTTTCAATTTCTTGGCAAATAACGAAGTCCAAGAAGCCAAACTTTGTTCAGTATTTCCAAAACTCAAATTTTCAGATTTAGAAAACGGTATATTACCTAACCTAATCTAAACTCCATTAAACCCGTTATATTGAATCCAACAGCAAATCGTTTTGGCACGGTAGTCCCTCGAATGTAATTTATTTTGTAATCAAATAATTATACTATTACTACCAATTGATTGATGCAACGATCAAATAATTTTGCTAGTAGTGTTGAAGATGAGGATCAACCAATTTCCTATTAGCGCACTTTATGAAATATGTTAACTTGAAATTATTAAACCGTGGTTAATGGTAGACTAGACTTTTTAATTAATGTCGAATATTATTTAAGTATAAACACAACGTGAGATTTCGTATTATTACTCGCGTAGAGCTTGAAAGGGAATGGGCACAGAGGAATCTGTGTTACAATGTTTTATAACTTCTTGAAGTAAGAACGAAGGGACGCTAAAAGTGTTTCGAAATTGGATTTGCATTACCATATAGAGCATCACAGGACAAATGGAAAGAACTTTTACAACTTGAGTCATGAACTATATGTGTATTACTGTACACATATGGTTGATGAAAATGAGAAAAAAAAACTTTTTACGGAATAGCAAAGCTTAAGATGCAATTATGTTTATCTTATTTTATCAATGACTTGTGCACTGTCTTTGTTAACGGCAGCAAAGGAAGTCGGCATTGGACATTTATGAAAAAATCTTCGTGAGCTAGGTGGACAAATCGGATTAAGAACCATGAAATTTGCAGCTTGCTGCACACCCAAAAAACTGCACTGGCTTGACCAAAAAATTAACAGAACGGGATTGCTTGTATTTTTCTGATTTCAATTTTTTAAAGAAATTTAATAATGAATGAAAAATTGTTCGCATAAGGCGTCGCACATAACATTTGTGTTTTAATGAAACCGGGATCAAGTGGTAGACACTGTATTTTGAGTTACTAAATAAATTATGGTAATTTGTAACAAACTATTTGAACAGTTTACGATTATTTTTAAAAACGTAATAAATAAATGAGGTTTTGCTTTGTGTACATCTTAATCTCCTTGTATACATTTTAGTGTCTTGAATCTCAACATTTAGAAGCATCTTAGGAGACTACATTTTTATGCTGTCCCGAACACACTTATGTTGAAAAATCGAACAATTTCGATGATTACTAATAGCAAAGGAAATAGAGAAGCGTCTTGTGTCAGTCAGGGTATACATTATATTTCTATTTGGTCATTCGATGTAATAACTCAGCTGGGGCCATCCAAAATTCAAGGAATTGCAAAATCGTCGCAAATTTAAACTCAAAATTTAGATAAAACAAACTCATTGCATTGTTGGGATCATCATCATGTACTCTTTTGCACGGGCAGCTTAATTGACACAAATTACGTCATTTCAAAATTATTTTTAAATGGATGCATTTGATGTCGTGCCAACTTATAAATATTGAACAAGCGATTTAATTCTATCACTCTTTTAATTCTATTCCTGCTGACATAGTCAGTCGACATTTATGGTAAGGTTAACGCTAAAAACATAAACATTTTCCCTTTATCTTTGATCAACTTAAGCATTTATAGTTACCTACGCACTTTCAGCATTGTAAGCAAATATCATTTTATGGGAATGTTCGTTTATGAGTTGCACTTAATAATTCATCAGATATTTCTAGAAATAACCTCAGAGTCCATGGGAGCACTTTCTGTGCGAGTCCAAAAGCTACTTTATGCAAACTTTAACACTAATTTTAGTCACGGTATTTACGTAATTACACCAAAACAAAACACAAATAAATGTTAAGAGCAGTCTCCACTTTCGTTTAGTAACCATTAAATAACTTTGCGGAAGCATTCTTGCAACGATGGGCGAAGAACTGATGGCAGGTTTTTAATTATTCATTTGACAGAACCACTACGGCAATCTGGAACAAACTCACCTTGTCAGCTGAATAGTGTTTTGCTTTTATTAACAGTGAGGAAAAACCATCGTATTTTTTATGAACCCAAATACCCACATATAGTTAGCTAGCTTAAATTTAGGAAAACCGATATTAAGCAGTTACTTGCAGTGATTACAATCGGACAGGAAACAACTGATGCTTCTAGAAATAGCATAATTTGACAAGCAGAAAAACAAAAGTTACTGAAACAATAAAACTTTGACACGCTTGCAACAATATCTACTTTTATGTTGGAGACCTTCAAATTCTTCACGCGATTCGAGCTCGCCGATTTGTAAGTAAGAAAGCAAAAATAGCAGATCTTCCTGTTTACCTGTTTAAATTACTTAAAAAAATAACCTAGCCTGTCAAAATCTCCTACAAAGTTCCTCAATCTAACCAAATGTTTTTCGAAAACACGTTATTACTACAAAAATTTTCGCACCTTGCCAAATTTGGAGGTTGTAGTACAATCGAGTGGAACCACAAGACTTCACGATTGACACTCATCAAAGATTTTCGAAGATTCAAAGTGGAATGTCAGGTCAAATTAAATTTTTTCTTTGTTTTCCTAGTAAACCTCCAGTTTATCCACTATCAATTCGTCTCAAATTCTTCGGGATTTTTATCAGTGATGACCATTATTTCAGTCATCTGCCTGTTTATTTTGGTTTGTCTGGAAATTGAATTGCTGGAATGTGTGGAGCACGACCATGCAATTATTCTTTTTATTAACGGCCTCTTAAACTTCGACGTTTCTTACAGAGTTAATGAGCATCTTCCGTTCTCAGAAATCATCAAAAGGGAACCATGGGTTTTAAAACTGGTCCATATCTTTGTGCTTTGTCATTACTTTACGTGCACGGGAATATCATTTGTTGTCGTTTGTGGTCAATTCTTTATAGCCCCGTGTACGCCAATTCTTTTGGGATATGTACTTCTTCCAGATTGCGAATGCACTTACAACAAAATATATTTCGAATATATTGCCAGCATATTTGTGTTCATCATAAATTTCTGGATGTGGATCATGAGCACGAGTATGGCACCATATACCATCTCGCGTTTCGAAACAATTTTGGTGATTGGTTTGAAGGAGGATATTAAGCTTTATTTTGAGTACTACAAGGAAAACAAGTTTCCAATTGAGAGATTGATAACCCTGTACAGGTGAAAAAGTAACCTAAGCAATCTCATAAATTCATAAATTTTTTAACAATAAATGAAACGTAGAATGTATTGTTTCCTTCGTTCGTATAGAGAAATTCAGATGCTTGTCAAACTGGAAAATGAAATCTGCCAGAAAAAGCTGAACACTTCTTTGGTGACTGGCGCTGGTCTAATTGAATGTTGGGCAACAACAATTTTATTCAAATTGAGAGCCGATCAAATGTCCTTCTCAGAACTTGTCATAATAATCGTAACTCTGTCAATTGTGCTACTGTGCAACGCACTTTTGGTGATTTTGGTTTCGTTTGGTGGAATGGCCTCCGTGTACAGCCAATCAAAACAAGTGCTGCAAAGAATGAAAAGGGAGCATATTGGCATTGCAAACAGACTAGAACTAAAATTGAGAAATCGGTTTCATAGATCGTTTGGGGAACTGAAAATTATGTTTGGATCCTTCAATTATTTTGATGGAAGGACTCCTTTAAATTGTATTGATCTAGCCAACACCCTAACCATTAACGCAATCTTGTTAACGTAATAATAGTTTATCATTGCTTGACGGGTCCGCTTCAGTGGCTTTATCTGTGCGTACCAGTGACTCAAAGCTACGGTGTACTAACTTTGTCCAATCTTATCAACGCACATACTTATAAGTGGGTTTTAAAAATCCAATGAAGGAAAGTGATTAATAAAAGTTCTAATTTGAAACCATGAAATTAAATTACATTTTATGAAATCTTATTTCTTTGTTTGCATCCTTTTTTAAAAATTGGATACATGTTCTTATAAACTTAACTTCTCCGCATTGATCAGATGGCAAAAAAATGAATTATAGGAACAAGAAGGAAGTCAAATATATTTTCGCAGGGAACAAAGACAATGCAAAAAACCTTAAATTAACTATATGTTCCATTTCCCAGTTTCCACTCAATCATACGGGGTTGACAAGTTCTACAGTCCAGAGTCTTGAGCTGCTTACAATAGCAACGGCTTTCATAATTAATTTTTTTTTCACGAAACTTTTATTCCGCCAGTACCTTAATTTGCACTTTACACATTACTTTTAGATTTATCATTCTGTTTTCGAGTTGTCAATATAATATATTGTGAAGACGGCGCCTTCGATACTTCGAGAAATCTCTTTTGAAGGATATTCACCAGCGCGTGCGGAATAATGAGATCAGGCATACCAGAAAGATTTGTAATAACGAAATGAGACCATAGATAAAGAATTAAGTCAAATAAGGTTGTATCACATAATGAAACTTACATTATAGAACAATTACATTTCTTTTATTTTGCGTCGCAAGGTAGGACACTCGATGTAAACTTTATGGGCTGACTTTATGAGCTGACCATGGGTGGTAGTTTTTTAGAACTTTTATAAAGGTAAAAAAATACTTGACATGCAATAATTTCGGATTGTAAGCATTTCTCCCCTTGAATAGCTGACCCTGCGGACACTTTTCCTGATGTGGATACACATATCATATCCCTTTGGCCGTTGAATGATATCTATGCGGCAATTGTGCCAGCAGAAAAGGGATTGGCCATGAAATTTCGAATTCATTAGATAAATATTAATCATTTGTTGCATGCAACACACGACTCATCATTCAGGTGCATTAAAATGACAAAATGCGGATCGTATATCTTTATGAAATGTAATTTGAAAAAAAATACGGATTGTCAATAACTAAATTAACTAGACATGAGAAACTAAATTAGCTAGTCAAACTACTCAAACAGTAACGTTGGGAATTCTTCAAATGATGCGTAATGTGATCGTGAAGTATATGAAGTTAAATGTGATATTTTTAACGAGTTGCCTTACCCAGCCCGATATTGTGACACGTACTGCACTTACATAGCATTTTAAGGACTGATATATTTTTACCAAACTTAATACTCCGTGACCTCTTAATGTCACCAGCTGCTGGTATGTTATAAAATGATTTAGTAGACCAACTGACGCCTCCCCACCAATTTTTAGGATTAATTTTAGAAACCTGAATCTTCTCAAAACGCCTTCAGCAAAAATTAGCTTAGAAAAAGCTTCACCGTAAAAACTCATAAATGCAATGCCATTTAGTGTAGCAAAGAGCACCCATAGTACGTACAGCTCAATCAATTTTGTTGGAATTTCCAGGTTACATTCTGCTTGGTTATATGACCTCACTCTGTAATGCGTAACGAGTTGATTTTTTCTGCCACAATCTTCATCCAACTCCTTCCTTCCGTAACGAACCTTTTGTTCAAAGCGTTTCCAATCAATATTTAAATGTTTTGTTTGGCTAAGTAATTCCCTCTTTGGATCTAGATACCAGCTTGAGAACACTCGTTGATCTGCAAGAGCAAATTCTCGATCTAGAACTCCGGAACTTGCTATAGCACCCAAAAATTTTGAAGCTGCCAAAGTAAAAAAAGATTTCGCCGTGTACAGTGAAATGCCGTTGACCTTTCCGTATATATTTACAGACGGGCTTTTGCTTTCATAGATCGCTCTACCACTCAAAACGCTAATAAGGGGCCCTACAAATTTATTCACGTCGTGATAGCGAACAATCTCCAAAACGATTACCATTGGTCCACGAAAATGGACAAAACTGGGCGAGACACAAGACTTATTAAAATAAATGCTAGGGCAATTTCCTACTGATTCTTCGGCGAAGAACTTATTCTCGAAGGTGAAATAGGAATGAAGATGTCCGTAACTAATATTTAACAAATTTATGTCAGAGTCATCACTTGGGTCAAAAAAAAACCCTCGTTTGCTCAAAACGGTAGAATTCCAACCTAAAAGACATGGAGCAACTGTCTGATTTATCTTCAAGATTTCTTCAATCAACGAACTCGAATAGTTCCCTTCAAGTACCTTCTTAC
>JAHZMX010000148.1:2358-54458 GCA_027743895.1 Seira musarum
GTATTAAAAGTAAAAAAAGAGCTTTCCATGATGATCATGATGATGTTGAGATGGTTATGGAGATTGAAGAAGGCTAGATAGATGGATGGTTGCCTGGTGGATGGATGGATGGATGATGAGTGTGTCATGGGATTTCTTTTCTATCCCCAAACCAAGTATTCCATAGTTTGATGAGATTTTTTTTCTCTGTTTATGATTATTCATTGAGACTTTGACTGTGAAAAAGTGAAGTGACGAAGAGGACACTCCGCGATGTTTATATGGTGAGAGCGGAATGAACTTGTTGACTTGACTTGAGTGAGTCGATAAAAAGCCTTTTCCATAATGTAAGTGCAAGCTCTTACTTACGGACTACTGCTTGGATCATCATCAGCATCTTTTTTTCTCCGTCCTTTTTATCGTAGTCAATTCCTTATTTCTTTTTCGCCTACGCCTTTTCCAGCAGCGTATCTGTGAAATGGAAATCCTTTCCGCAAAAAATGATAATGATTAGAAACCCTGAGGCTTTTTTTATAAAAATAAAGTTCCCTGACTTTTAATTGAGTTACTACAACCGTTCGTTGTGTGGAATACTTATTTAAAGTAAATTGGAAGCCATCAAAATTAAAAAAAGAGATTCATACAGAAATGATTTGTCACCATAAGTCAAACTTATTTTAAAATAAATGGAGTTTACCTCGACAGTGTCATGTTTTTAAAAAACGCTTAGACATTGTGATAGTTTGTGTAACTGAAGTCTCCATTACTCTGAGGTGAGTGAAGACGACAGGCTTATGAATAAGCTTATATGGATCATGAGAAAGAATGAAGTGAAAAAAAAAACTTGATTTTAGCTGCTTATGCATCATACACAGATGACATATTTTTTTTTAAGACGACAGCGTCAATCTCAAGAAGCAAGCGAGAGAATGAAGAAGAGGTTTGAATAGTAGGAAGGGTGATGATGGTTCATAATAGATATCTCTATAACATCATTATTATTATTTTTTAAGCATGGTATGTGGTAGTAAAGTAGTAGGAGCTGTTTTTGTTAAGAGATCACTTTTAGTCGGATTGCGATTGCTGGCTTGTCGCCGCACTCTTGAGTGAAGATCAAAGGGATTCGCCCGATTCAAGATGAATACATCTTGCTTTCCTTTTAAAAAAAAGTTTTAGAACATCATCATCGTTTTTTTCTTGCGTTTTTTGCTGGTAGGTTGACTACCCTTCTTGTCACTCGTAGACAAAAAATTGATGATGAATGCACTTCACTTCAGTAAATATAACAAACGAAGTGGAGAGAAACGAACAAGAGAGATGAAGGATTCAAAAGAAAAGAACACGCTATGTATAGGATGGCAATAAAAATGAATCTTTTTGTAGATATCTATCTATCATATAACGTGTTTTTTTTTTCATCTAAAATTCGGTAGCGATTATGTAGTGACATTTATGAGGAATTAATAAGTTCGAAAATATGTACGTAGTGATTATTATTAATTTTTGCACAAGTACTGCCAAAAACTTTATCTTATTAATTTTCCAATGTGTGTTGAAATATAAGAGTTATATAGTGATACCTCAATTTTAATCCTGGATTGACATTGTACAGCGATTTAAAAGAGTTTTGGACATATAATAATCCTATTAAATATCATGTCTTTCACCAAACATGAAATGACACTGGAGAGAAGAGAGACTTCATCCGCAGGAAGAGCAAGTGCATATTTATATTTGTGGTTGTGTGGAAAAATAGAATGATTTTCCACTACTACCCCTACTTGTGGTGAGGAAGGAAAGTGGCCATTAGTATGCAAGCGCTGTATTGCTAAAGAGATGAGCCAGGAATAAGGATGAGTTTTACAGCTGGTGTTTTTTCGCTTAAGTCTATTCCCTTTCGCATTGAAATGAATGCATCACAAAAAAGACTTCCCTCATTGAAGTAAGTAAGTTGCCTCGCGTCAAAAACGAGAAGAGAGTCCTCATTGCGTTTGTCGTCCCAGTCCTTTCAAGCATCTTGTCCTCTCCTCTCTGCCTTTCTAGAATTGTAAGCAGGCATACGTCTTATTATTATCTCACATAATGTGAATTGTTTTAGCATATTCAATGGAGCTTTTAAAAAATATTCATGTCCTATTCCTTATAACATGTTTTCTTTTAATGTATGCAATCACTCATACGACTCAAAAAACGAGGATGACGATGGCTCATTTTTAGTCAGCAGGATCTCACAGAAGAAACTTTGGTATAAAATCAGGGAATGCGAATCATAATAATATTTAGAAACATTATGTTTCAAAACCCCTGCCCTGCGACCGTTTCTTGGCAGAGGCTTCAAAAAAAAACATGTATGTTGAGAAATCCAGTCAAACTCGGGATCATATCATGAAACTTTTTAAAAATAGGTACATGTCATACTTATGAAGTTAAAGACATATTCTTCCATGTATGCATTTGTTAATGATGATAATAACTAGAATCGTGTATGTTTATCTGTGCTCTTTGTACACAATAAAAGTTACTTTGTGCGTGTATGGAATATTTATTATTCCAAAACTATCGCCGAGGTTTAGAGAAGGGATAATGCTTTAGTAACTGCGTCGTATACACATTCATGTTTTTAAGCTTTAAATTTATTGCAAATGTCCACAAGAACTAATAAGTATTGCACTATAATACATTTCTCATTAGCCAAACGTGTTATTATTTATTCGTGGTTAATGTGACACTTTTAAACACTTTTCTATTAATTAGTAGATTTGAAGTAATGAAACTTTGTGGAGAAATTTTTGAACCCATGATGTATTACAAATTCTTTATGACTACTAAGATATTTTTTTAAATTCGAAATGTGTTCCGTACGAATAGTACTTACATTTCTTTTTATATAGCTTAAGCTGGGATTAGTTCCTAAAGACAAAAGAATAATTTGAACGCGTCTTTGCATCAAAATATTTGTGCAGCTAAAATATGTTGTCTTCATCATCTCTTCTGCCGTAATACGTCTATTTAAAAAAAATCTTTGGAGTTATACTCCAATACATATTCTTTGACAAGAGTGTTATTATTTATTCGTGGTTAATGTGACACTTTTAAACACTTTTCTATTAATTAGTAGATTTGAAGTAATGAAACTTTGTGGGGAAATTTTTGAACCCATAATGTATTACAAATTTTTTATGACTACTAAGCAATTTTTTTTTTAATTCGAAATTTGTTCCGTACGAATAGTACTTACATTTCTTTTTATATAGCTTAAGCTGCGATTAGTTCATAAAGACAAAAGAATAATTTGAACGCGTCTTTGCATCAAAATATTTGTGCAACTAAAATATGTTGTCTTCATCATCTCTTCTGCTGTAATACATCTATTTCAAAAAAAAATCTTTTGAGTTACACTCCAATACATATTCTTTGATAAGTTAGCTTCATCGGGATGACTCGTTAGAATTTTTTTTCTTGTTATCAATCATTTCCATCATTGTTGGCTACACTATTTTTATGAATCAGAGATTGATGACGATGAGTATTATATGTGCAATGTAATAAAAAAGCTTTTTCTTATTACCTTTAAAAATTTCTTTTATTGACAATAATGNATCTCTTCTGCTGTAATACATCTATTTCAAAAAAAAATCTTTTGAGTTACACTCCAATACATATTCTTTGATAAGTTAGCTTCATCGGGATGACTCGTTAGAATTTTTTTTCTTGTTATCAATCATTTCCATCATTGTTGGCTACACTATTTTTATGAATCAGAGATTGATGACGATGAGTATTATATGTGCAATGTAATAAAAAAGCTTTTTCTTATTACCTTTAAAAATTTCTTTTATTGACAATAATGAACGAAAGTATGCTTATCTTTCAAGCCCAATATTCTTCTTTTTTTTCAGCAAAGACATTCTTTTTTCTAGTGTGTAAAAAAGTATTGAATGACTGGAATGGTTGATCACATACATTTTTTATTTATGTTTAGGTAGAAAAAGAAACCGGTGTCATCACCACCATTGCGTGATCACACACACCACAATGATTATTCATCTTCGCTGATACGTAAAATTTGATGGTATCATCTTCATCTATTCTTATATTCATCTTTTCTTTTTTACCGGTGTTTATTCCGTATTGTTACGATATGTTTATCTTTGACAAAAGTAAAATGATGATACTTCATCTCTTAGCTTGGTTTTAAAAAAGTATTCGGTATTTAGGAGGTGAAGAGGTGTAAGGATTTGCATCCCATCCCAGCAGCTTTTGCACCATTCAATTATATTTTTTTCCCTTTTCATATGACGAGGAAGATACTGTTACAAATAATGATGATCAGGGTTTTTTTTGTTGACATAAAGGATCATGTTTAAATACGTGTTCGTACGTATTTCTACCATCAAATCGTAAAGTTGGGTAGGAACAATCATATAAAACGCGTATGGTTATGGTATTGTTGTGTAGCGCAAGAGAAAGGAGAAGGTTGTAAAGATTTTTAATAAAGATGAGCATATAAGTATTTATGCGAGAAACTTGCCCAAATCTTTACACACGCAGCTGCAGGGGCTTTAATTACACAAATAGAAAATACGCTAAAAATGAGACAAGTACTGTAGGGAAAAAAACTTAAGAAATAATTTTTGTCGTTATTTACATTCCTATGACACCTTCTCGAAAAAAAAACTAATTGGTAGTGTCAGTGTTATTTCCATATGACGTTCTGTTGTACAGTTGAACATTTGTATGCTCACCACACATTCATAACACAAGTGAGGAGGAACGGTACTGCTGTGAGTTGAAGAGGTTTTCTGGAACTGGAGTTTAGAAGAATTTTCATTTCATCAATCCGATTCTAACTTTCATTAAAACCATTAGCAATAGCTTAGGAGTGAGAGGAGCTTAGTGGACTTTTATCGATAGATGTTGAAAGTCTGCGCATGATGTGATGTATGCAAGCACTTTTGATCATCGTATCGTTGTCATCGTTTTATCTTTTCCTTTCTGTGCTCATCTCATTATTGCTACTTAATAGACACTGAGTCCATTTATCTAATGGTATGGAACCAAGTTCATCGTCTCTTTAGCATTTTGCTCTCTGTGATCAAAAAGACGGGGACGTCATGCAGCTTAGAGCTCTTTTGAGCTGATACATCATCATCATCATCGCCCAAATCATCATCATCATCATCATCGTTATTATTACATACGATGATCGTGATTGCCCTTGCCGGTGTTACTTTGTTATTTTTTTCGCGTAGGTAAAAAACCACTGTACCAGTTGTGATTTCGTTTTTCTCTGCGATTCCTTAGGCTCCACAGAGCCAGCAGGCCAAGACGAGGCGAGACAAAAGTTTAATAAATATACGTACTTGAACCACATTATTATTGAATTCATGTTTATTCATTCATGGTTTCATTTTTGAACCCAGAGAGAAGATGAGTTAAGGAAAACAATGCTAAATGTTTGTGATGATCTCTTTGGTATCAATTTCACAGTGGAAATGTGTTATGTTCGGATAAGTGCATCTGGGCAGAAAAGATTCGGTGAGACTCATCCGCAGCAGGAACAAACGGTCTAGGTTTTGTTATTGATGCTAATGATGATAATGATGAGAGTCGTTGTCTCCTTTTTACACGCTTGCAGAAAAAAAATAATGCTTTGTTACACGAAGGATGAAGTTGAGTGATTTACCACTTTCCGTTAATCTATAAGCTGCCTCTGCAGTAGCTACCTATGTATGTATGCATATAAGTATGACAGCTACATCGCGTTCTGTTTATATTTTGCTTATTTTTTTCAAGTGTGATCCATTTAAATCTCTACCTTTAAGCTGCTTTCTGTTCCGTATCAATATCATCATCGCCTCCGCCGTGATGATAATGATGATGCATGCAGCTCGCCTCTGTTTTCTGCCTTTTATCACCTGACCCAACTTTTATGCGCATTTTATCATGGTGGTGGGGTATTTTATTTAGCGCAAATGAAGTGTCTCTACGTAAGCTCCAGGATTATCTGTTGGTGTGATCTTCTTCCAAAAAGGTGTCCTTTCAGAGACACAGAGACAAAAAAAATTGTGAACTTCTTTCTTTTTTTATGTTTCCCCCTTATTTTATTGGGTTGTGGTGGACGAGTCTGAGTGAGACCATACTCAAGTTTGTACAACAGATACCTTGTTTTATGATGAAACCAGAAGTAATTTTCAGTTTTTGTGCTTGCTTTGCAAAGATCCGTTGTTGTTGTGTCACTTGAATTATTCATGGATGAACTTTTCAACGCAGATATGATAATACTTTACTTCACGAAATGTCGGACCCGAATGCCGCCGGTGCTCTACTAAGCCAATTTGATTTTGTTCACTACAACAAAGATGAAAAACATGGTCAAGTAATGAAAAACATGCAACGCTGGCTTGGCTGAACGAATGAGTGAGTGAAGGAGAAAACAAACACGGCTCGGGAGTTTGCTTATTTTTCAGAGTTTCCCCTGTGGATGCTACTTCCCTGAAGCTGTTTCCTCCTTCTTCCTCAGTCAGTCATTTGTGGCCATGGTTGAGTTTTGGACTGAAACTTATCATTACCATCTCAGACTATGAGTATGTAGTTTATTTTTGGTCAATCATTGTGTTGTTGTGTGGGCATCACTCAATGATAGTGAACAAGCGTCGAGGAAAATGATTTCAATAAACACGAGTATTTTTTTTCGCCATGTTCCTTTGAAGGGAACATTTTCCTTTTTAAAAATTTGTTGCTCCCAAATGACGTCTACGTCTGTTGCAAAGTTTAACATTTGTGAATACGATGATGATGGTGATGATTTGGGCGTGAGAATGAAATTGAATAGGTGAACACACTGCCGACATGAAATATGCACACATATGCGTGCTTTTCTTCTTTCTCTTCCCCGCCTACTTTTGTTCACTCTTCGAGCTGCCTATCTTATTTTCTATTTTTATTATTTCACAGTTACCTATCTTTTCATCCATCCCCGCCCGTATATATTCCTCGAGAACATCTTCTTCTCCCATTGATGATTTCAGGGAAAGTGTTGGCTCAAATATAAGTATATCTGGAAAAATGAAATTTTTTTCCCCGAGAGTAAGGGAAAATGGAATGAGAAGGGGAGAGAGAACCAACCACTCCATGATATGACACATACACGCATCCAAAAATTTCTTTAAAAACCTTTATGTTCTTCCAGTCTTTCACCAACACATTCAGAGAGTTTGAGTTTCAGGCTTCTTCTGACAAGGAAAATAAGTACTAGTCCACACTTATATTTTCAATTCTTTTGATGCTATAGTGCGAGCAAATTGAGTAGGCACAAGAAACAACACAAAGTGTTGATGTTTCTCTGAGAGGCAGGAAATAAACCAATCTATGGAAAAGGAGGCAAAAATGCTGTAACAACAAAACTCTAGACTGTGACTAACTCACTCAGTCAGTCAGTAAGAGGGAGTACGAAACGGGGGGAAAGGTAAAATAAGAAAAAAAAGGAGAGACAGAAAGATGGGATCGGGCGAGAGTATAAAAAAAATCGTAATACTGTAAGAGGAAAAGAAAGGGAAGTGAAATAAAAGGGGAGAAATAAAACGAACTAGAGTTGAGATCATGGATGGTGGAATTGTATTTGGAGAGACAAAATGGAAAGAAAAAACAGAGGAAGACCTGTGGGAGAGTACTAAACATTTACTCTTCACATGGCATGCTTCAAAAATGCTTCGTAAAAACAAATTCGATGTGCATCTCAGAAGACATTGGGAAAATATTGTTAAAGAGAGAGAGAGAGAGGGAGAGAGAGAAGAAGAAAAAGTACTAAATGTGGATATACTTACTTACTGCCGAAAAAAAGTTCTCCAAGAAAATAAAGGCCATTGAGAATCAAAGACAATATCATATCGTATTATGCGAGTTATATGGCATAGTAGTTGAGAAAAGTAGTTCATTCATGCTACTTTTACAAAAAGTATATATTAAAAAAGAAGGTAAGAAATTATATTCATAATACCGGCTTATATTCTGACTGAATGAAGCTTATATGGTGTGGCGTGTGTCTTGGGAGGCTACATCATCAGTCAAAACCATCATCTAACTAACGATTTTTGTGAATAAAACATAAAGCTTTTGTTAGCTGAAAGTATGCACTACTCTTTTTAGACTTGGAGAGTGAGAAGGATAATAGAAGGTTTTACTAGTAGTGCAAGTGAGAGAGTAAGTGAGATAGCAGTAGCTAACATAAAACCTCGAGGGAGTGAGGAATACTTTTAAGAATGAAGTTTTCTTTCTTCTCCCCTTCTTCCTTCTCTTCTTTCCATGCATACATGTTCTATATCAAAAAGACAAATTTTCCCTTCTCAAAAGTAAGTTTGGCAAAGTAGGGAAAATGGAAGATGGAACTGTTATTATTGCGTAATATCATCATTATATTACATTTGACAATCGCTAAGGTTTTGGGGGAAATGGGGAGATAAAAAAAGCTTAAGTTTGAAACATAAGTATTTATGTAGAACGTTGCAGAACAAGTGAGAGTTATCATAATAAGTACAAAGTATATAGAAATAGAAAGTAAGTATGAGAGTATCATAAAAAGAGGTAAATACATTGGTGCTATGTATGCAGCGTGCGTCATGTCTATGTTTTCCAGCGATTTTTACTGATTTTCTTTTAAGTACACATGCGGTCCTGAGTGCACGTGGGCCAATAAAAGTGAAATTAAAAGTTTTCAACCAATGACGTTTTTTTCAAGTTACTCAAAATTTTTATCGTCATAAGCAGTAGTCAAAGTTCTACAAAACAAAACGGATTAAAAAGTAGAAATAATCTGCTAGATATAAATAGCTGATTTAGCTGAATCTTGTGTGAAAAGGGAAAGGATGCAATGTAGCTTATTTGGTGTGAAATTGGTAAGCAGAAGCGCCTCCACCACCTCCCTATGAAAATCAGTGTTTTTTGCGGAATAACTTGTATATAATCATGAGAGCATCAACATCACCGTCGGTGTACCTTTTCCAATACCATTTTTTTTCTAAAAGAAAAGGGTAAAAAGGAAGGCGTGAAAAAGTGAGAGAGAGAAAGATAGTAGGCTCTACCACTCGCACACTTTTTGGCTTGACTGAGACTGTGATACTATAACTCTCGGTGTTAACCAATGTGCTCGGAACTTCACACCTCTGTCTATAGTCATCTCGACTTACTGGAATCATATTACTTGCTCTCGGCCCTTGTGTCGTACGTTCACTCGTGCAAGCTTGGAAAACAAGGCCACTCCTTTTTATCATCATCGCTCTCTAGCAAAGCAGTCACATCGCTCATACCACAGATTCTGTGAGCAAGTGAATCTGAAGGCGAGTATAAAAAAATAGCCTCCTATTATGTATACTTATGCCTATGATGCACAATGCAATGTACACATACACGAATAAAGCTAGCAAAAGCATCACATCATCATGATCGTGTGTTCTTTACACATCGCATAATATTTTTATGTAACAAGCTCGAGGAGCATACATTATGCATTAAGTAGGTATTCGGTATTCCTACGGTGTTCTATGATAACTCGATATATCACTCTTTTCAAAGCTTAACTTGTTCTCTCTCTCATTCTTTCGAATAGTTACTTAGAGCTCTTCTTATTTTTTTTTTTTGGATGTCTTCTTCTTACTGGATCGCAGACTCCTTTTTGAGTTAAGTAGAAAGGAAAAGCTTTTGTTGAGCAGATTTTGTGCGTGTTGTTATGCTTTGGATAAATGAGTCTAAAGAGGAGACAAGAAGCAGCTAATAATAACAACAGCTCTTTAAAAACTTATTTCTATGAAAATAAGCTTATGAGATCATAAGTGGCTGTAAATGAATAAGTGTTACGACGGCGTGGAGGGTGGAACAAGATAAAAATAGCTCCAAACCATATTCGTTCACACGTACTTACTTTAGAAGAAGAAAAAAAAGAAATTTGTGTATGTTCTCGTTTTGCTGCTGCCTGCTCGATAGTTTTCTTTCCTACTTACTTATTTGTGCTTTTTTCCTGTAGTATATGGCCCATGGAAACAAAACAGTTGCAATGAAGAAGAAATAAGAAATGTACAATGGTTTAAGATGATTATGACGATGATGATGATGAGGATGAAAGAATAAAACAGAAAGATTTTTTTTCGACGAGAATCATCGTCGTGACGACATGGTAAGGTTCGTGTGGATATGGGGGGTGTTAATTCTTTCAAGAAGGAAAGAGTAAAAATACTTGATGCTACACCTCTGAGCTATGTACCTACCACATATCTTTCATCCATTCATGGAGGCAGTAATTTATTTAGTTTGCAATGTATCAGCCTATGATTAACCTGAGCACCCTTTTTCGGATTATTTGTGGGAGTTTCTCTCTCCCTCACTCACTTCACTTGCATGAGTCGAGTCGAGTCTAAGGAGAACGAATGCATTCTGAAAGAAAAAAAAATATCCATATTTTCATCGTTTGCTACATGCAAGCACAAGTTGAAAAAAAAATTCTCTCCCATTTTATTAAGCAAATGCTCACACAGAGCGAGTCAAATTCAATGTCGGATAAAAATCAGTGATGGTTGTAAAAAGATGATTTGAAATAGTGATGGTGAGTAAGCATTCCTTGTACAAATGGCTCTTGAACATGTTAGATAATCACGAACAGTATTCAGCATGTTTTTTCCCCTTTATTTCTAGTATTGCACTTCATTGTTTGAAATTATACTATGTATTTACATACACGACCGCGTAGGTATGCAAGTTTTTTTTTCTTGTTTGACGGAAACTCTACTACGACGTGTGAGAATTTTTCTGGGCTTCTCTTCTGACTTTTTTTCATCCATAAAAAATATTGAAACTTTTAATGTGAGTGTGATTGTAGTAATAGTACATTAAATGTCGGATCTTACTTGTAATAACAATTATAATGTAATTTTTCGCTGGGTATTGACAGCAACAGCAACATCACTACTTCTCACTTTTTTATGTTATCTCTTGTGGTAATTTACTTTAAAACCTTTCTAGTTTATTTTAATAATACGAAATCGTAAAATGAGCAGCTTGTGCGTAAGTAAATTTTTCGAATGATATGCACACAAATAATTACTTTCATGATTGGTTCGCTCGTCTTCAGCACTCAAAAAAATCATACTTTTAACGAGCACTTTTTTTACCTGCATGGGTAAGTAAACTATTGACTTTATACCTTTCGCTCAAGGAAAGGAAATACTTGGGTCGCATGTTTCATGCAGCTGGAGCTCATCGATTAAATTACTTGACAGCTGCTCACATGTACAGTATGTCTCAACGTAAAGGTGCTAAACACTTTTCGTTAACGTCGTTGGAAGAAGTTGTGCACACTTAAGAAGAGATTACGTAGTACTCATTAATTTACCTAAAAATTTACCATGTAGTTTAGTAATTTTCCTTCGTCGTATCTGCTTTTGCAAGATTATATTTTTACTTATTACTTGTTAAAGACGTTATTCATAGTTTATAAGTGGATTTGGATGGTGGAGGAGAAGCGTAAAGAATCTGCCGCAGGACAAGACAGGAACCTTGCATGAGCGAAATGTATTATCCAGACAAGTGCATGGCTAATAAGTTTTCATGACGATGACGACGCTGATCTGATGATCACGACGTTGACGACTACATGAATAGCCGGAATAAGAATTACCTATATAGGTTCGTCTTTGTTCATTATAATGAACAAACACTTCTAGTCCTGTCATCTATACTTATTTTAATCTATTTTATTACATTTAGAATTCTGGGTGCACAAAATAAACCGTGTGGGGTTGGAAGGGAGAAAAAAAATTCCATGAAAATTTAGATAAAGCTTTTTACATCGGCGTAGGAATGTGTCGCGTTTATAATAAAAAAATAAAAACTTGACACGGAAGAAAGTAACTGAATAGCGGATCACTTATTATTTCGTCGAACTAGGGTTTTCATTGTTATTGTTGTTACACAGTAGTTAGTTACATCGGTGTGAAAAATACACTCTGCATACTTTACTTCTATGCTTATGTTGTATGATATATACATTGCATGTCTTCATTCCACAAAAGGTGTTTGTCCCCAATATTGACGTTTCCATGCGAATGAGTTTTATTCCTTTCCTTGTTTTTTCTCCAAATCAAAGGTAATACAAAACATGGGTTCATTCCAATGAGCTCATGTGTAACAGTGATTTAAGGAATGGAGGCGCGGACTAGTGACCAAAGTAATGGTTCTTTAATCGCCATTAAAATGCAGTGTTTATTACTGATAAAATGTTCCTTCTTATCACGGGAAAAATAGCAATAAACCAGCACCAAAAGTATTTCCCCCTGTGTTATGATCCGCTCATTCCGTTCTCGCCATAAATTTTGGTAACGGAACATGTATCTCTCGGATTGAAAGAAATCAAAGCAAGTCATTAGACGTAATTCTTTTTTATATATTCCTCTATTCCAATTATATTCGTGCTCATGACTATGACGCTTCACCGATTAAGTAAAATCAAGCAATTGTTTATTTGCTTTGACTCACACTCCACGAAAAAAAACTAAATTTTTCCTTGTGAGTGTGAAGAAAAGTCTGCTTTTTGCTAAAAGATTTCTACAGAGTCGAATAATTTTCATCACTAGACTGTGTGAAATTCTTGACAAGCTTGACTTGTTCCAGTAATGATGAGAAACAATGAGACCATTGAATAGACTTGGTGCTTGAATGTGCCTTGACTCCGTCCAAGTCACACCTGATGGTGACATTCTTGTCCAAATTGTGCCACTATAATTTTAAGCCATCTACCTAAATATACTCTGTGTGTGCACCGAAAACTCCGAAAAAAACACGTGCATTAAAAAGGAACAATGCAATTACACAAATCTACTCTTTAATTTTTATTCTAGGTTGTGGTTTAATAAATGTCTCCCTGCAGTACTCATGTATAATCTTTCTCACAATTGCAATTATATTTGCGAGGAAACGCACAGCGAAAACAAAAATATAGTTCACACGAAAGAAATTTACATCACGCATTAGGCACATTATGTTTAGTGTGTTAGTAATTTTAATGTATCAGGCGAAAAACGATTGTAATGATTACGATCACACGAGGAGACGCGACACGACATGTATGTGATCCTAAAAGTTGTGGAGTCCGACTTGAGTTTGAGTTGCATGCATGCATGCATGTCATCTTTTGATAATGTTCCCGATGGTTTCACTTGACCAAAAAAATACTTTTTTAGTTCGTGCCACCAAACACTCTTCTACTGCCAAATGAGAGTTGGGTATTCGCCTTCGTCAGTCGTCACTGCACATACCGAATCGCCCAGAAATTACTTGGATGAAGCGCCATCATCCATAATTGACTTTTTTCTTTCTTTTTTTGTCACTATCAATATATATTTTTCAGTTACATAACATAAAAGCATATCCTCCTTGTCAATTCCATTTTGTTCCTTGTGAAAATATCAATTATGCATGTTACGAATACGAAGATAAATGGAGCCGTAACCGTTCAACTACAAAAATTAGAGTTATTTGCTTTTGTTTTGAGTTTACTTGCTTGCAGGCATATCTATGAATTAGCTCTTTGTGTTAGTTTTTTTTTTTCATTTTCTTCACTCCCTTCTCTCTCTCTTCATATCGTGTTTAAACACACACTTACGGAGACAACACTTTTCTTTCTATTTTCGTTTCGTTGTTGTCACAGTTGCGAGAGCAAGAGAAACGAAACGGTCTAGTAAATATGAAGCAGAAGAATTTTTCAACAAAAAAAAAATATAACGTACACGAGGAGTAAGTGGAAGTAGTGGAGGTTGCGTGTTTCCTTTGTTTTGTCTCCGCTGCTGTTGTTCCATTCCTTCTTTTTACACACTACGTGGTTTTAATTAATGGGCGTATTCAGCCACCAACACCATAATGTTACACGAAAATAATAGGGCCACTACAAAACTATATCACATCATGCCACATTTTCACTCTCTCGCTTTTTTTTGTCGTGTGCATTACACTATGGTGTATTTTTTTTTGTTTCATCTGTTCTGAGAAGAGAGTGAAGTAGAAGTAGTTTGTCGTATATCACTGTAAAAGTTCACCTTCAGGGAAATTGGAAATGGGTACAAAGTAGCGCCAACGTGGAAACTATGAATTTCTTTGGCCATTTCTTTAAAAAAAATGTATTGCCATTTCCATTGTGTTAAGAAAGAAGAAAATGTATGGGTCTTATCTTATTAGTAACATATGAAATATTATGATTATGCTGCTGACATGTTTGATGGTGTTATAAGGTGAAAAAAAAGTTTTGTGTTTGTATTAGATTGGAATATGTATTTTTTAAAATTAGAGTTGACGGTGTAGCCATGCAATTTCAACGCTCTCGATAACCGCTTGAACAAGGGTAATTGTAAAATGAGTGCCGACACGATACAACAACTGGCGTGTAGTTTGCCTAATTTTTTTCCCTATACGCTCATGTCTGAGTTCAGTTCGTAGTGTGGAACTTTTGATTTCTTTCTTTTTTTGTGAAACAAAAATGCAAGACAAAAAGTTTTTCTCATGAATGAATGCTTTTATCTAGATGCTTTTTTAGAATTTACTGCACCTACTAGAAAATGTTTTTGAAGAGCATCTCGAGCCATAGTCAACACACTTTGCGTAATAAAGTATTTTTTGTGGGACACTAATGCATACTACATAAGTAAGTGGTGCAAGAACAATCAGAAAAGTCATAAAAGCTTTGAAGGAATGACTTCTCAGGGCAATTAAAAACCTCATATTACCTCGGCTGCTGAATTCATTATTGCTACTTCCTCGGCTTTTGACAATATCGCGCCATTGAAATAAAAATGGCTATTTTTTCACCTGTGTTGCATGCCAACTACAGATTGTGTTACGTGTGGGGTCTACCTACCGTCTAATACTTGCTAAATGTGTACACGAGAGTGTTTTGCTCGTTGCTTACGTCTCATTTCATATTTTTGTCAACCTCAATTATGCTTTGATAAATGCTGTAGTGTTCCAAAATTTATCCAATCATTTATTATTAATAAAAAAAACACTTCTTTATTTTTTAAAACCTAATTATTTTTTACGGTTACTGTTGTGGTAGACACAACCTATTTGATTACGATAGTGTTGAATAAAATTGCATCACATTCAAAAAAGTAAATTGGTCAACCGCCGTTTTCTTTTTTTGCCATAAGCTCTTCCCGAATGTGGCCGTGAAATAACTGGTATTGAATTTAAGGTTTCATCATTTCATGCCCTTACATCTACCGCTACCGCTTCTCTGGTGCCTAATGATGTGTCATTATCATTATGTTCCCGTTGGTTAGGAAGGGATTTTCGGTTTGAAATTTGCCCTCCGTATTTTCTCAAAATTTTTTCAAATAAATATTTTGTCACTAAATTACTATTGAACAGGTGAATACAAAAATTGATCCCAGACCAACTGGCCTCATTCGTAGTTTTTATGTATTTGTATCTCCCTATTAACCAAGCTCATTGGAAAACACCATCCAAAAAGATTTATTGGATATTCAGCTCACGTCAAAATTAGGGGAGACACAAAATATTACTTGAAGAATGCAAAGCTTATTGAAACTTCACTAAAAAGCTCAAATGCCTCAATAGGAGCTTGATGATCCATGAAGAAACTTTAATATTTGCTGGAATTTGTAACGAGTCCAGAAGCAATAAGCATCGCTTTGAGTAAAATTTTCAAGCACGGCAGTCATTGAAACTGTGGTCAATGTAATAACTTCTGTTATATCTGTTGAGGAGCAGAAAATTACTAGTTTCGTCTGGTCTTTTGATCGAGATATGAAGAGTCAATTCAGATTCAGACAGAGTGAGAGAAGATTTGAAATAAGACTTGATTTAGTTTTTATAACCAGCATTTAATAAGTAAGCATGAACGATTAAGTGATATTTATTGAAACCAAAGCTGCAAGAACAAACTCGTCTGCTGTAATTATTCTATTGGGACCTAGGCACGAGTTTATTTTTAAATTGGCAGTATAGAGCCATGAATCAGTCAAGTCTTTATCTCAAGTCTACTTCTGAAGTGTGTTTTCGCTATTCCCTTGGGTGGATTAAAACAAATTTATGTAATATGTCGACGCATGATTAAAATAAAACAAGTTTAGATCTCGGGAAAATATATATATTTCATCTTCCAACAGCACGTTCAGGGTAGCAAAATTATGAGGGGAAAATAAAGCTGATTTTTTTTAAACAAGAGTCCATTACTTATTCATTGACGATGAAGTAATAACGCAGTTTTGCACTCTCCTTTTTAGCAATGCAAAGTTTGCTTTCACGTAAGGATGATTTAATTTGCGACAATCTAGTTGGACTTTCATACCTTTTTTTCTGATATCCCTGGTGATTAAAGACAGTTTGGGATGTTATACTTCTTCTTCACTTGCCACTTGACTAAAGAAAATTGCAGTGCAAGAAAATAAAAGAAGAATATTATTATTAGTGAAGCATTCGTTTATTTTAAAGGATTATTATGAATTATGGAACGTGTCAATGTCGACATGTGCTTTCCTCAGCAATGGCAAATATGACGCTTAGGCAATGATAAATGTGCCGTAATTTATACCCTTTGGGTGTTGGCCCAGTGAATTGAGAGAGCATGTTATTATAAATTACTATCACCTGAATGAAATGCATTCATATTTTGATGCATAACTACAGGTAATGTATTTATGGGTGGTGAGAGACACTCCTCATTTTTTTCCAACTCTTTAACTTAATCTTCTTTTGGTAATCGTTGCGGATGAAATAAAATACATACAATTTTCAGATTATGGCGACTAACGTTGTTGTTGTGGGTCATTGAAATTTCGTGTTCGTGAATATAAGCTCTACACTAATTCACTTAAATAGTTTAGTTTTCAAGGGAACTTATGCATGAAATTGGTAGGTAGAGATGCATACTTATACGATTATCATTCTCGTTTGTTGAAGCAAAATGTCATTAATATAGGATTGCATGCCTATGCGTAGAAATGAATGTGATTGCTTTTGTGTGGTAATAAATTGGAGGAAAATGATAATATGAATTTGTGTGACTTGACTCTCGTGTTTCGTGTCATCATCAACAGCATCGTTTGGTTGTTGGTATCGGTTTCATATGTCATCAAGTTTTATTTGCAATGTCTGTTGGTGGATTAACAATCCTCCTTCTGGACATGTAGAAAAGCTAATTTGTGGGTTTTAATTGTCTATTTCTGTTCGATTTGTTCAAAGCAGACGATTCTCAACTCGATGCACAAGTACCAACCCCGCTTTCATCTGGTGAGGGCCAATGATATCCTAAAACTACCGTATTCTACTTTTCGAACGTATGTTTTCAAGGAAACCGAATTTATTGCTGTGACTGCGTATCAAAATGAAAAGGTAAGCTGGGAACTAACTATCTTTGAAAATCTATTTCCTTTTGGTGAATGACAAAGGATGTTATTTCATGTTGCTTATAAAACTATTTCTATAATTTATCCCTTTTATTTTCCAGATAACGCAACTAAAAATCGATAATAATCCATTTGCCAAAGGATTCCGAGATACCGGTGCCGGAAAACGTGAGAAGAAGTACGTACCGCGCAATTCCTAGTTTTTTTTTCTTCCCGTCTAGCTTACAGGCTTTTTCGCTCTTTCTCTTGTTCCGCTTCTGCGTATTCATTGAAATGACTGATTACGAGGGGAAAAACTACATAAGCTTACATATGTCATGATAAATAAGTCGATCGCATGTTGAACATTATTAACGCCGATTAAGAAGGGAATAATGATCTTGAATGTCAGGTCTCCAGAGATAAAGCATTAAAAACGTTCGGCGATATCATTTCACGTAAACTACTTAAAAAACTAAAAGTCAGCTTAAAGCATAGTATTAAAGTAAGTAAGGAAACATGTTGCGAATGACTTGATGATGATGATGAGTAACAATACAATAGCCACAGTCACAACTCACAACCTCTCTGAATATGAGGTGAAGAGAAACATTTTTTTATATTAACTCATTAATATTATGCTATTTTGTTGTAATTCAAATTAAATCGTGTTCTTCATGTACATATTTATTATATATGTTAGTATATGCGTAACAGGCATATGAATTGCATACAGCTATCCACAACAACTCAACTCAACTCGTTGCTGAGATAAGGGAAGGTGAAGTACAATGAGTTTCTTTAATCTTTTTTTAACGCTTGACCGATGAAACAAGCATGTTATCGCATATAAAGCAAGTGAGCTTTTGTAAGGACGACCACCGGTGTGCGATTGTTAAGAAGACTTGTTTGTACAACCAAGAAGACAGGATGGACTCGACAAAAAAAAATTATATCAAGAGAAGGAAACTTCAAAGTCTATTCTGTGCCGCTAGATATTTTCATACATTTTAGTTAAGTCTTGTTAACTCTAATCCAGTGCACATGCTTACGTGTTCCAAAAGCAAACACGAGAAATTGATGTAAAGAAAAAAAATTCACATTTTATGTGAATAGGAGAAAAAAAGGTAGTACGAGCCATTTGTTGGAAGATTTAATTAATAAGAAGGTTTTTTTTTTTACTTTGCATACACAGAGGGTCAGGTTAGGTTCATGTAGCTCATAATCGTTAAACGTGTATGTGTATTAGTATTAGTATTGTTGAGAAGAAACAAAGCAAAAGATGAACGGCTCCATTTGCAAAAGCGATTATGGATATGCAGTGTGCAGCTTACGAAAATATTTTTTTGTTTCGTTTTGGTTTCATCCGGTTCAAGAAGAAAATCATTTGACTGAAAATGTGAACGGTAAGGTCTACTACACAAATTTAATGAAGTGCATAACTCTCCCAGCCGTATTCATAAATCACAGACATTTCAATCCTTAAAATAATTTTTCAATGAGAAATCAAACACGTTACGAGCAGAATATACAAAAAATAGGTATTATTGATGTCTAGGATTTTAGTAGATCTGTTTAAAATAATTCGGTTGATATTTATCATTACCTCATGGCGAAAGAAATTCCGCTTATCATTAAATTATAATAACCAGATTGAAAGTTTTCATCACCAATTAAACCTAAATAAAAACCTGATGTAACTGCTTTATATCTTAAACTACTGCTTTAAAAATTACCTATACATATTCATGTATGTATCTCCGGGTAAAATCCAAACGTGAATTTAAGTCTGTTGTTGTTGTTCAATGATACAATATAAAATATCAGTGTCTTAGGACTTTTCCGACATAAATTAGGCTGGCACTCTCCTCCTTAAATAGATGCTCATAAACTGGATTCGCCAATTTATATTTGTCCAGAAGATATGTTCGAATAAAAAATGATTCCCTCTTGGCAAAACGCCAAAAAGCTCTCATTTAAAAAATATTTTTTTCCTTCAAACCTTACCATTATAAATCCCATAAGTTCCAATATTAAAGATGATAATAATAATAATAATCGCTCTCATGCATGGTCCCATGTATGTAAGTATATGTATGTCTGCAAAGATTTTTGTTTCGAGTAAGTGAAAATCGCAGAGTGATGCGATCAACCCTTCAACTAACTCAGCGCCATTTTATCAAAATTATGTATTTTATGTGTGATGTCCCGTAAACATCCAATCAGTCAGTATTTTATTCGTTTTACGCGGTTTCTTAACAAGCTGTAAATGTCAAGATGCGAGTGCACGTAATTGCATAGGGAACAGCGGGTTGTTGATAAGAAAAATAGATTTTCTGTATAAGTAAATATAATTAATTCATGTTCGCTTCATAATTTTTGTTTGCTTTCAGCCAGCTCACCCAATATTTTTTTTCAACCAAACCAATATCAATACATATTGGTTATATATGTATGAATAAGACTTGTAAAGAAATCACTGACGGATGAGAGCTTAAATGTTTTATGGACACTGAAACCCTCATGTTCTCCTTCCTCCTCTCAGAAAAGAAATAATTTGACAATGCTGAGAAATGCTGGCGTCAGCGCCGGAAAAAATCTACGGGAAAACAAGGGAGCATGCAAAAAAAAAGTATCATTGATGATGAGAGACGATCACACCAAAAAAAGATAATTCTTAGGCTTCCCATGTAAAATTAAAGGAATTCCTTTGAACAAAATGCATAACACTCGGAATATTTTTTTTTCTTTGCTCAGGGATTTTGAAGATGTAACATCATCATCACAATCACCCAACAATAACAACAAAGACACTTGAGTTCCATGAAAAAGTTGCTATGTTGAGGACGTATTTATTTTTTCCCTTTTTACATGCACAGTAGTTTGTGGCTGATGATCCCACGGCACACCGTCTCTTTTTGCGTCTAATTAGCTGAAAGTCTATTAAATGTGTTTGAGGATCATCATTCTTCCTTTAGTTGTCGGTCTCTTTTGAACTCATACAGAGTGATGATAAGTGATACAACACACCGACATTCTTAGAACTACCACAGAGCGAGAGAAGGGAGAGTGGGTGAAGGGGAATGGCGACAACAAAAACAATATCTCTTTGACTTGCAGATGCATCGCCTGCATTGTTTTGAACAAACGACTTTTTTAGATCAGACCAGGCCCGGTTTTAAATGAATGCTTACCTATTTACTAAATACAAATATTTAAAAACCTTTCAAGCTAAATGAGTCATAAGGCAAAGGCGTCAATAACGAATGTCGCGCATATCTCGTCGAAATGTCGTCAAAAGTTATATTTATAAATTTGATTGGCATCATACCTGGGGCCTTAGTATATTTTGTTTCTCACATTCAAACTTTCACTGTACAACTGTAATGTAATGTGAGACGCTATTACTGTCAACCACATAATAGCCCTGGTCAGTTAAGTAGATTGTTGAAACCCGGGAGAAATAAATAAAATACGAAGAGCCAAGAAAATGTGAAGTTTACGTATTTATTGCATTTTCGCAGCTGGCTGCCTGACTGACTGCCTAACTGTGTGGTAGTTTGATGGTCGTGGTGGTGGTGACGAGATGTATAATTCTATATTACATTAATATAACAGTCGTTTATAATTTTGATTACTCTTCTGCAAAAAAGGAACAGGCGACATGTTTCGACGCTCCAAGTAATAAGGAAGACGTCTGGTGAGATTATACAAACAGAAAAAAAATATATTTACCCATTTTGAAATAGACAAGTAGCAATCTTCACTATCCATGCGTTTTTTATGAGTGGTATAGTAGTGATGGGGAAGAGAGCGGTGAATTATTTTGTCACTTTTCTGGTGGCAGGAGAAAAGTAGCAGTCTTGGTGGCGTAGCAGTGTTTTTACGGACATTAGGGCCATCACATTGCGTAAAATCCTGATTATTTATGAATGGAGTTGACTATGATAATTGAATGTGTTTTTCATTATATGAGCTTCCGCCACCGGATTGTTACTGGTCGCTCTCACAAATAATGTGCTTGAAAGAGAATATTTTTGTGAGTGAGTGTGTGTGTGTGTTTGCGTTTGTCTTTTCTCTGCTTTTTTGGTCATCTATTCATCATCAATCAGCTGCCATAAACCTCTTAATTAACCATCCGACAGTTTCTTATTACGGTTAATCACGTTTTTGTTCTTTTCTCTAGTCCTGGGCTGGTCGTCTCTCATCATCATCATGTGATGCGATGTGATGTGAGTAGAGTAGGCAGTTTGAGAAAAAAGCTCTTATGAAATGTCAGGGAATGGAAATATGTATGCATACTTATTTATGATATGGGTGCCTCACTTATCACTCTATATTTTCTGAAAAAAAATCGTGAAACATTTTTTTCTCCTGTAAAAAAATGGAATGTTGTTGGAGAGTAAAAGACAGAGTGATGTTTGTTGTTACCCTTTCTTTTTTTTCTATCTGTGTGTGGTTAGTGGGTGACTACTCATTTCTCTGAATTACAATAGAATGGGTAATGTAACGAGGAAGTAGCAGTGGTGGTGACTGGTGACACTGTAGTGACAGCTATAATGATGCACAAAAATAATGCATGAATTTTCCACATTTATGTAACATTTTTGGGGAGCGAACAAAAATGAGCTCTGGAGATAAATGAAAGACTGACTGACTGACTGCACAGTTTCTATTTACTCACTCACTCACCTACTCATTCGCCTCTTTACTTATTTCCTTCGTCGTCGTAGGTAGTGTTCTGGTGGTGGGTAGGTGAGGTATCATAACGGATAATATGGGCATTATATGTTTTTATGTATACATATATTATGCATTTGGCCAGTTTATTATTATTGCGTTTTTTTGTTTGTTTGTTTGTGCTTCCCAGTCGGGAAAATAATACAAAGGCTTGTGGAAACACCAGAGAAAAAAAAAACAAAAAAGTAAAGGGAGCAAAATACAGAGTGGATTCACTTATTCCAGGACTGAGCATTAATATAAAAAATGGCACGCCACACAGTTACGTTAGGATTCTCCAGTTCAGAGTTAGCATATATACATAATCCCCTGTCTTTTTATCTATTCTCTCATTTTGAGGAGACTACTTTTCATCATGAAATGTAGAAAAAAAAGAGTGGTGAAAAAACGTCGTTCACAGTCAATTGAATCACACTTGACTTTTTCAGCTGAAGACATGTATAATGAAGGCGAGCAATGCTAATAAACACGCTCCTCCGCACACACGGAGCCGAAAATGATGACAACGCGACGGCATTGATGATGATGGCAGTGGGGGAAAAATGGACAAAGAAAATTGGAACTGGCTTGCATCATTAATTAAAACACGACACTATAAAACACAAAACAGGAGGTTTCAATTCGATTCATTTTCGGTGAAGTAAAAATGCAAAGCTTTGTTTGTGGTGCTGACTTGTTTGCTCCTTTTTTATTCTTCTTGGTAAATACGAAATGCGTGCTCGACTTTACAGAGAATGGGAGAACTATATGAAGTTTTTTGAATTAACACAACAGCGCACCAAAAAAAACACCCAATATTTATGCAAAAAGAGGTAATAGAGCATTGTCAAGACTTACGATTTTGCATGAAAATTATACACCACTGCCGCGTGGTACGAGGAATGTTTAAGTACTTACGACCATTTCCCGTAAGCAATTTGTGGCTCAACTGTAATTGCGGAAAAGTTTGAGCTTTAAAATGCGCTGCTTGCTATGCCATGTATAATGATGATTGCTCTCTTTCCAGAAGAATAGAATAAGTTATAGAAGAAGGGTAAGGAATCTTTTAAAAAATAATGTTTGCGATCATTCTCCTTTCCCTGTCTTCACAACTGTTTTACACTTTAAAATAAAAAGAATAATGATAATGATCCCAGGATAACATAAAAATAGTTTCCCCATTTCATTGCATGTGCAATAATATAAGTGGTTTGCTTTTATTTTTGAGGCCTTGTCAAAAAGTTTCAATTCAGACTTACTCGATGCAATTTTTTACTACTTACTCTCTCGCTCACAATTTCTTTTTTTGAATAATGGTTTGACAGATGGTTGTAATGACTTTCATCCAATGACATTGTACATTACGTTGTCTTTTTATTCATTCGTCGCTGATTACTCTGAGTGTAATAATTATGTGGAAGTAATAAGAGTACGTAGTATTTTGAGTGAGATGGAATTGCATAACTAATTGAGACACTAAGGTGTAATGATAGCGGAAATGTTTTAATGACTTGGTGGCCCAACACTATTGGATACTAAATTATTTTTTTGGGGGATAAAACGTGACAACGACAACGCAGTGCAATCATTTTATTTCTTTCCTTCGAGCTCACTCACTCAGCTCGAGCCGAGCGAGGTAAAGAGAATTATTATGCGTGTTCGTTCATTGAATTGGTCGTAACTAAATGACAGAGAAAAACATTGACAAGTAGATAACCAGTGTGATGATGACATTCTCTCTCTCTCGCACATACAGTGATAAATCATTGTTATTTTTGGGCTCATCATGCAAACCAAGACGACAATGGGTAGATTAGCTTACCCGTTTTCACATTATTTAGCACTACTACCGCACCGTCTCATTGCATTACTAGCGCTGATTCGCACACCGCGTTGATAATGAAGATAATAATGGCGTCGTTTGTGTCGTCATTCATGTAAGGCCATTTACGCCTTTAATGATCCGGTTGTGATGTTCTAAATGTTTTCTCTTGAGACGCTTTGACTTGGATGGAATGCCTTTTTTATTGAATCTTTTATGCATCATTGTTGTTCATTTAGGTATTCTTCCTAGCTTCGTTTTATGTTATGTTATTGCTTTGACAAATTGATTGCTATTACTATACTATCATTATTGATGTTATAGTTAAATACATGCAAACTACTTTACATTTTTTAAATATGCGGACAACCTTGATGGGTTTGGACTTTGTTAATGAGTTTCGTTGTTTAATTTTTTTCGTTGCGCTACATTTATTGCAGTTTCATAAAAAATACAGCATACATTTCAATAAAAAGTAATTACGATTACAGGAATAAATTCTTGTTCGCCATCTAAAATATTTTGAAAAATATAATAATTCGTAATGCCTTATATTAAAAAAATGTTCCAAAGGCAGGCGGAACTTCTTTCTCATAATAATGATTGGCCTTATTTAATGCTCGCTAGCATAACTGATGAACCATCCATTTCTTGACATTTCAATCGGCCTTCTTTTCTTTTAATGAAAATGTTAACTTTGCTTACACCCTAATTAATATATATCACAGTTTAATAATTCATATGATTTTGATTGTTTGTAAATACCAAAAAAAAATTTAACGGTTCCCAGGCCACTGATAAAAGTGAATAAGAAAGAATGGAATGTTTGTATTTGTAGCAATATAAATGTGGGTTCAACCCACAAAAAAAATCAAGGTCTCACGCAGACAGTAGGACTGTTGATAATTCTACTTCCTTTTTAATTATAACGTATTGCCATTGCGTATTAAACTGCACTTCTCTGGTTAAACTCTGGGTTTACCCACTTTTAACGTGTCTATCCACTCCACTTAATTATAGTTTTCGTTAATGTCACTAACAATTAAGGCGGTTTCAATTATGATGACCGGGCCGATGTGATTAAAGCTATATTAATTACTGCTTGCAAACGTGAGGAGCTTATGCGTACCCAAACTAGCAAATCTAAATCTTTTTGGTCTGTCGCGCTGCCATCCGATTATCGTCATACACAGTCGCTTACTTACTTCGTAGGTATTTCAACTTTTCAAGAGCATATAAGTACAATAGCGTGGTTTGATTTTGTGGGCTGTGCATGTGCGTCGCTTTTTTTTTCCTTTTGTTCTCTCGTTGACTCCAAACGAGAATAAAAGAGGAGACAATGATGCAATTATTTATGACAAACGTTAAGTATATGATTTTTCTGTCGGATGTGTTGAGATGATTACGTTATTGTTATCATTTCACATTTTGTGATGATGCTGGCGTGTCGCCTACAAATCATAATGAAATAAATACGTTGTATTTTCTCTAACTAGACAGTAGTCAAATTTGACAGTTTAGTTCCTTTTCGTTTTTTTTCTCCACTTCTGTCTCTCTTCTCCCTCGTTTGGATTTTGTTTGTACGAGTTTTAACTAAATCAGCATTCCCTCTGTATAAAAAAAATATAATTTACGTAATTAAATACGTAAGAGACGTAAGAGTGGGGATTTTTATGAGGAGTAGTAACTGTTATTTCGGAATGCGGTGGTGCTTTAGTAATACCTTTGAGGGTGTCCTGCTCATGCATTTAATCTGATGTGCTGAATGAGCTACGGTGTTTAACATCCTGTCATTGTTTTGACTTCAACCCTTTAGTGAGGTGATGATGAGGTTTCGACGATTAGAGAAGAGGAGTAAAATGGTTTCAAATGAAACGGGTTCTAGAGCACGAAGAATGAATGACTCTTTTTACGTAAATAATGTTAAGTAAATGATGGATAGTCATAATCACTGTCCATTTCAGCAAAAACAAAAAGGTTTGCGGATCTGATCTGTACAAATCTTGCATGTGGATCTTAGTCGTGACAAGTCAAAGATGATCTTGTAGAAAAAAAAAATTTCTACACTGCATCAAAATGTAATCATTTCAAATAACAAGGACTTGGGAATTATTATGTTTTTTTTGTTATTTGTATTTGTGGAGGATATTATGCGATATTTTCTTGTGTCATAAAGCCCAAAACTTTTGTCTTGCTAATGAATATTTCCCGGAGATTTTATGCATTCATGGAATGTTATGGTTTCTTCACAAAAGTCATTGATTCATGTGCGAAAATCCCACATGTTTTGACAATCGCAAAACTTTATGGTATGCATTTGCGCACATACTGAAAACATTTTTATGACTTACTAGTTTTCGGATGTCATCATAATCACTACATCCACCCAATTTGTTATGCCCTCCTTTCAACCAGACTGCAGAACCACATCGTTTTAAATGAATTCATTGACAGAGACAACATTAATGACTGCTGGTTTGTCTTTGTCAAAAAAAAAGAGGCTGAACTCAACGGAAATAATTATCAGTGGAATAAGTAATTCTCTGAGTTCAGAAAGGGAGAACTGTAAAATACCAGAAAGATAATTTTTGGGAAGAAAAACAAGTGCAAGAAAACTCAGGAAATTGACGCAGACAAATTTGTGATCTATTTCT
The DNA here is from genome assembly GCA_027743895.1 of Seira musarum. Classification (NCBI taxonomy): domain Eukaryota; kingdom Metazoa; phylum Arthropoda; class Collembola; order Entomobryomorpha; family Entomobryidae; genus Seira; species Seira musarum. The sequence continues at coordinate 28,917 of JAHZMX010000148.1, forward strand.
GTGAAGGAATTTTTTGAAAAGGATGATGGCCCTTGTAATTCCCTGAGTAAGTAGAGATGTGTTTCTCATGCCGTGTGGTTAAATCATGTGAAAGAAGGAGAAAAAGAAGTGAGTATACCTACGTATTATGTAAGTGAGAAGAGAAGAGAGACAACGAAAAAAGGAGAGGAGTTGTGGTTGGATGCGTCTACGGAGCCCTCAAATATGCTTGAATTGAGTGACAGTTTGCTTAGGCAATGACCCATGGCAAACTGTCGCGACAAAGTTTAGCTTTCATATTCGCCGACGTTCTTTTAAAGCTGAAGCCGAAACATGTACATACGTATGTAGCTAATTCGACTTTTTCTTGCTTTCATATAAAAACTCTTCTGCTCCTCATGATCGACCGTGTAAATATTCGTTATGCATTACTTTGTCAAATATGCCTCAATAAGTAAAAGACAAGAGAATTACTACTTACTACTACTACTACTACTAGTAGTAGCGTAAGTATACAGAGAAGTTTACTGGTTGAAGATGTGAGTAGAAAGAGCGAGAAAAAAAGCTCTTTTGTTCTTCGCCTTCTTCTTCTAACTGCTCCTTACTTATCTACGACGTCACTTGAAATAAACAGATGAACTTCATGCCATGCTTATTTTGCAAAGCACTACGTTAGGGATCTCACCCGAATGGATACAATCATTTAAGAAAAAAAGAACCTCGAAAAAAAAGTAAATGGGAACGAACGACGAAGGAGGAGGAAAAATACAAGAGGTTGCATAATGTATTGGATGATGATGATATGCCCTAATGGATTGTGTAAACAGCTATCTATTACTCCCTGTCACACGAACTATCAGTGAGTGAAGATCCCAATTTCAGTAATTTGTATTTTTTTAAGGAAAAAGTAAGTAATGATAATAGATGAAAGGGGTAAGCAAGCTAGGGGCATGTAAGTATTATTGGAGCTCGGCACATGCACCAAAAAAATCTTTTTACATGGAACTTTGGACTTGGACTTTGTAGGAGCTGTTGCGTTGCATTGAAGAAACCTCTTTTCTTCCTTTGACGCATTTAATACTTTAATTATTAGCATGCTTCAAAGATTTTCAGTTTCTTCAACTCATATTGCTTTTTGGAGTTTAGAACCGCACTTTCCTTGATCCCTTACCACCCGCATGAGTTACAGACATGGGAGGAGAAATGACCATGCTCCAAAAAAAAAATAAACTGCATTTGGCGCCAATAATTCGGCAACCTTTGAATGTTATAAATTTGCGCGATAGAAAATGTAAGTCGTCATTAAACTTCCAGGAATAAATCTTCTCGGCCTGGAACCCATCTTATGAGATAAAAAGTCATTTGCAGATCGTTCTAAAAATAGAGATTACAATTGAATTGAATGCCAATTCTTTGAATAAAAAAAGGGAGAGTGTACAGGATTATACAGAGATGTGTGCTACTAATGATAAAAATAGAGCTGATATTAAATGCCGCAACCATAAAGTCTGTGAAGCAAGTTTATCTGAATTTATTATATGTACTTTGTTAAGAAGATTTAATTCATGGAGTCACACAGTGTTTAAAAAAAATATGTCAAGATTGAAACAAACAACATTGATGGTGCTGCTTGAAAGATGTAAACATTTTAGGAGGCCTGATGAAATCATACTTGTGCATATCTTTTCATCAATCTCCTTCAAGAAATAAACTTGCGAGAGAAATGCAGAAAGGAATTTTTACCATTTTAAAAGGAATTTTATTATAATCTGAAAAGTATCCTTCACATTCCTTCCAATAATAATCACTGATTTCATCTATGTATTTGAAGTGTGAGTAATATGAATTTTTTTTTCTGAATCCCTTAAGACCCTGAAAATAACTTTACCGGTAGTTCTTTTAAACATTTTGTTTTTGATGAGTTTAGTTTACCTTACCTTCTCGCTACAGGCGTTAAGCCAATTTCCTAAAAGAAAAGGAAAGGTGTAGGGGAGAACCCACTAAAACAAAGCATTACATTCTTAAGTCATGAGATATTTTGATGGGGTTTTTTTCACAAGTAAATATATCTCTTGATCTTTAGAAAAAAAATCTTTTTCAAAAAAAAGGTTCTTCCTCAGCTTAAATATTTTTTTTGAAGTGAGGTGCATTAAAGACAACAAAACGAAAGTGACAAAAAGCATACCTAGTTTTTTTATGTTCTTTGTTGACAAATGTCAACTTGGTTGTAAATGATTATGTAGGAACAGCTAACACCGTCGGACTTACAACGACCTGATTGATCTACCGACTCTCTAAAAACAGGCGTTAAGCCAATTTCCTAAAAGGAAAGGAAAGGTGTAGGGGAGAACCCACTAAAACAAAGCATTACATTCTTAAGTCATGAGATATTTTGATGGGGTTTTTTTTTCACAAGTAAGTATATCTCTTGATCTTTAGAAAAAAAATCTTAAAAAAAGGTTCTTCCTCAGCTTAAATATTTTTTTTTGAAGTGAGGTGCATTAAAGACAACAAAACGAAAGTGACAAAAAGCATACCTAGTTTTTTATGTTCTTTGTTGACAAATGTCAACTTGGTTGTAAATGATTATGTAGGAACAGCTAACACCGTCTGACTTACAACGACCTGATTGATCTACCGATTCTCTAAAAATAAAATACTTACTTGAGTCCTCATAAGTTAACTAGGTATGCAGTATGTATTTATGTTGTGCATGACGACGATGATCATGATCATGAAACAAGGTGTGGAAGGTGTGTATTCGTTCGTACTCACTCAGCTTACTGTCAAACTCAACCTACTTTCATTTCCTTATAAATATTTTTACCTCAGTAAATATTTTTGTGTTTGCTGCTGTGAAGGTTGTAATTCTATTAAAATTACGTCAACAATTTTTTTTTCTTTTTGTAAGCCTTGTAGTCCCTTGAGTCTTGAGCAGAGTTTTGAAAAGTCCAATATTATTAAAAGAATGCATGTGAACGTGGTGGCAGAAAGCATTATGATCATCATTAATAATAAGTATTTCATGTGAAGGTTGACAATGGCCGGATCACTTTACTTTATGTAAGCAAAGTTTGATTATTTTGACAGCTTTCTGTGAAACGCCTCCATTTTACTTGCACTTCAGTACGAGTTAGCGGAAGAAAATCACGTGTGAACTTACCTTTTATTATCACAACATTACATTGTAATTGGTATTGGCACATAAATAAAAGAGAGTTTGGCTGAGAGTAGTCAAGATGTTGGTTCGTTTAATAGTGAAAAAGAAGGGTAGAGAGAACGAGGTGCTAGCTACTGTTCCAGTAATTCATTCCTGTTGATGATGATGTTGGGGTAGAATTTAATAGCCGATTTCCGTGACAGTCACCCAATCCATCCAAGCAAGGTTGCTTCTAATGTAGAATTTTTTTTTCTCTCTCTCTATCCTTTCTCACCGGTGCATATGGCATTATTTCGTTTGTTTTTTCGGCTTATCAGCTCCACTACTGCCGGTGAACTTCATTTTTTTAGGAAAGGAAGCAAAAGCGCTAAGCCAGGTACTTACTTTTTTTTCTAAATGACTACGGAGGAAAGGGAAACGAAAAGTTTTATAGATGTGGAAATGCCTTTTCTTGTCTTCAGTGCCTGATGCATAAAAAATGTGCCAGTTGTTCTTAATATGACGGATGAGAAAAAAAAGGATGTCGCACTTATTTATATACACCTTCTACAGTAATGTTTCAACAATTTTTAAAGCCTTTTTTTCTCGCAGAAACACAACGTGCTTTCATTATCTCCAACGCTATGAAAATGCAGTTTTTATAAGCTTTTTTATGGTTTATTTCTTCTGCTAATGACTTGAAATGAGTAGGATGGCAATGAAAGTGGTAGTGATGGTGGCGGTAGTGGAGTTAGTGTACTAGTGGCAATGACGATGACAGAGGGTCTTTCGGAAACTTTTGCTCGTTTCATTTTCACTCTCCGTTTTACTATTTGTTTGTCTAGGATTCTCCTTGCTATCTTACCAGCCGCAACCTGCACAATAATAAGTACATATTCTACGGAGTGAAATATATTTTGGTTAAATAGATGACGATGACAAACATTAAACAAGTACATTATGAGCTAAGGTGTTGGGCTACTGACGACTCTGCTCTCACATTTTCATGATCGTAAAGCAAACAGAAAAGTCGTCATAATGACCGGTAATTTAGGAAGAATACTTCAAACATCCTGATAGTGATAGGCGAGTAATGCACACTTTAGCTCCACTGCTGTTGTTGGAAATAGAGTAGCCCATCATTAGGAAATTCAAATGAAAAAGATCAAGCGCTTGCGCTACTGCTACTACAATATTAAAAGGTATCGGACGGAAACAAGACTTTCTTGGAGTATGGAACTCATTTCTTTGCTTTTTTTCTTCATTTTACTTCACGTTTGGTTCAGTGATAAAGGATTTGCATAAAGAAAGAAAGATAGATAGAAAAACTAGGAACATGACTCTCGTTGAGATTAGGATGATGATAAGGAGAGGAGTTATTGTGCGTTAAAAAATATGAACTGTGACGTATAACAAGGTGGTTACTACGTACTTAACTATAATTTTGGAAATTCAACCACTCAAAATGAGATTGTGTTCTCTTGTCCGCAGACAATGACACTTTCACGTGCGAGGTAATGTATTTCGCAGTTAAAGACTCATAATCGATTATCACCTTTGTTGTAAGTAGTTATATCCAGTATTAGGGAGAACAATATACGCAGGAGATAACGCATATTGGAATAGGAAAATGCGCGTACCTGAAATATTTATTTTTCCTAATACAATCAGTCATTTCAATGAATAGATAATATTCATGGTTAAAGAAACTAAAATATATTTTAATGTTCACATTTTAATTTGGTATCATTTTTGCTTACCTTTGTTTCAGTAGACAGGCAATGCTGGCTCAACGTCACGGGGATGACCATGGAAGATCTGGATCAGGCCCGTCTTTAGGCAACAGTCTTGGTTCAGGACCTTCCGACTCACACCATGACAACATTGATGATGACGAACGTGTTGATGTAGTTGGGAATGACCATCGACCGGATTCGGTGTCTCCTTCTCTCCCTCGTCACCATGGTAAATCTTATTACTTTTAAAAGATCCAGAAATGGAGAATGTCTGTAAAAAACCTATTTATGTAGTAAGATAGCTTATATCCTAATGCCCCAATAATTCCTGGTTGTTAAAGACAGTGTAATTATTATTATCATCATGCATCGTATGTACAAAAGAAAAGGATTTTTCCGACTGATTTAAGATTGTGCCGTTGTTGGAGCATAGAAAATACCTTGGTTTTTTTACTGTTACTCTAACTAATAAAAAGGAACTAGGAAGAGAGGAAATGTTTTTCTAGTTAATTGATGTGTGAAACTCACACAATCTCTTCTACTGTACACCTAACCACGTCGGCAACCCTTTTGTCGGATACTTGTACATAATTTGAAGTGTTTAAAATCAAGATTTTGTTTTCTTTAGCTTTAAAAAAAAGTTAGTGGATTACTGAAAGCATCCCGTTTTGTCAACAATTGTTGAACTCTAATAAATGCCCTACCATTACCACTATTACTTTTACCATACCACGGTCGCGGTGAGTGAATCCAGGTTGAGTGTATGGGAAAGTGCCGCATCATCTCATAAGTAAACAGCTCGGTAACATTAGCCTTATCTAAGGAGATGTGTACAAGTCCATCAATTTAAAAAAAGAAAGATTGTAAGGAGTAAGTAAATGGAAAGAGAATAGGGTGCTCATGACTGATTCTAACAGAGGAAAGGTGTAATAAAAAGACTTGGATGTCACCGCACCGCCTTCCTACAACTTTTAAATATAATTGCATTTCAAAGAAACCTCTTAAAAAACCACTCACTATAAGAAGCATTCATATTTAGTGAGAAATTGAGTGAATCATTAGGTCATCGTAGAGTGCCAAACGTCACATCTGTGAAAGAATCTAAACAGAAAATCTGGGGAAGGTGTTGATTTGACCCTGCTTTTCAGAAGTTCGTATAAGATGCATACTTCATCAAAAAGCTTTTGATGTGTGACGATTGGATTTGCATTTTGCACAATAGGATTGATATTAGTAAGTACAGAAATAAATCGATATTAACCAAAAGATTGTCTGACTCACCACAGACAAGAAAATATGTTGGATGTATGTAATGTGTACATATTTTGAAGTAGGTATTTCATTTCCATGTATGTACATAACTCCAAGCTATGTTTGACTTATTTGCCATTTGGGTATCAGTTCAGAAGAATTGCCCAAAAATAAAAGCCAAGGCAATGTTTTTATACAATGTTGATACGCGTGTACGTGTACTTTCTTTCGTGTTATCTGATTCCACGAAATGATTTTATTTTATCAGATAGAGATGGATGGATATGAGAGTTATATGGTTCATAGGGGACGTATAAGATGGATGCGGTATGAGATGAAGTTGCATCTATTTTGAGATATCCTACCATACGGTGTATCGTCATGAATTATTCATAGACAAACTTTTCTCCTCTTTCTTTAAGCCGATTTGCATCGTTTTGATGAAGATAACATTGACAAAGAGAGGAATGAACTGATAGTTGAGTTGTCTTTTGGAAGTCCAATTCTTTTGAAATGCGTATTCGTCCTGTTGCCCAATATTATTTTCCTCAAAGCGCATTTTTATCCAATAAGCATTTTTTTTTGCTCAATAAGGCTTTGTCCCAGTCTATCTTATACCTACTTTTTTAACTGAGAAAATTAAACAGACAAAAATTAAACCAAAAGCTATCCCATATCGCAATTTTTTATTAATGGCGACTTCAAAATTTTTAAATATGTTGAAACACGAAGACATCCTTAACTTTGACAAAAATTCACGATAATTTTTGCATAGGGCCATATTCAAATCTCCGGCATTTCCACTGGGGTTTACTGTAGCATTTACTCTTTTTATGGTGGACAGATTGTTGAATAGGTATCCTGGCTTTTTTTCTGGAAAATGGTTTCATGGAAGCAGGACAAAAGTCAAATAGGGCGAAAAAACGCATTGAGGCAAACGATATTGGAAAAGAAGGACAGGATACTTAGAACTTATTGGATTAGACGGGGATATGTATAAAGTGATGGCATAATTGAGAAAAGGTTTTGTTTGCTTATGACTTGTACACTTCATCTCTTCCTTCAAAAGATGTATCGTAGGAGCATGAATGGTTGAAGTTGGAAAATGCAATCACAAAATAATAATGGAATCTAGTATTAGTTACCACAAGTCAGAGAATTCCTATAACATGAAAATTTATCGGGTATTTTTATTTGTTGTGAATGATATAGATTACGGTCTTGGTGAAAATCAAAGAAGAGAAGATAGTGACAGGGACATCAGCGACAGTGGCTCCGAGAGTGGAGGGGCATTTCGTCCAACGGCACGTGACCTAGACCATCCTAGTCCAAATATTTCATTGGGTCCTCCCTTGCAACCTCCTATGTTGCCATACCTTTACCCTCCAAATTTATATTCTGGAGCTCCAGGACTCCCTCCTCTGGGCCCCCCTCCATCACTTCCCATGTCCCTTTTTGGCCCTAGCTCACAACCGTCAGCAGCAGCGTCACTCCCACCGTCTCTCTTGTTCAACCACCTACTCCAGCAGCAACTGTTCCACGGAGGGTATCCTTTGGGTGCGCCTCCGGTCTCACTTGCTTCTTCAATAGGACCCGGTAAATATAATATTCCAACACTTCCATTCACTTCCGCTTTGGCAACCACTTCCAGTACTTCTGCTTCTTCAGTCTCATCTTTACTTCGTGCTTGTGAATTAAAAAAAATGATGAGTGAATGATGATACTATCTAGAGTGCTTTGAGTTAGTGAAAGTAAGAGTGTGTGATTCTTTGAGTGTTGTTGGTTGTTTGAGTCTTTGATGTAAAAAAAAAATCGTTTAGTAGTTCTTGAACAAACATTTAACAAGCATCGTAATTTGTGATTGCAGCTTTGCTATCAGATCGACTGAAAGCACATCGGTTTTTGCCATACCCGTTGATCCCACCTGCAACTGCCTCTTCGTCATCAACGTCGTCGCTTAGTTCCACTTCGACGAGTGTTTTGGGAGGAGGTAGCCTCTCTGCCTTTGAAACGGTCACACCTTCGAGTCACACAAGCCCAAAGCATTCACCTCATCCTTCCGTTGAGCCGCCAACTGCTACTGTAGAATCGACAAATGTGTTATCCCCCGTTTCCCATCCTCACCGTATGTCGTCACTCCTCGCATCCTGTATGCCTAGCCAGCAGACAACACCAGCAGTTCCACAGGCCACTCAACCACAGCATCCATCGGAACTGAAGTCTATCGAAAAAATGGTAAATGGTCTCGACATCAAGCCTGACATGATCAAAACGGAAAATGTGGACAAGTAGTTGTTACTTTCATTCGTAGTTCCTTACGTAAATTAACTAGTATTTGCTTCTTATTAGTATGCAGTGTAGTTGTTAGCCACGCGTCTCAACTCTAGCCTAGAATGTGTTACTTGCTGATATTATTATTATTATCATCATCGTTATCATTACACAACTTAACAAAAAAAAATCAAACAAACTCGTGTCTCTTACAATTACTACTCAGTGGATACGAAATGAAGTGAGCTAATAATCTCGTTGCTTCTCTAAATACTCCCTGCATTTTAAGTACATTACTTATTACTACACGGGAAAAAAAATAATATTTTGAAAATGATCAACTCGGGGAAATTACACTCTCAAATCCCCTCTCAAGCAAGTTTGTTTGCTTGCAGGTGAGGAGGTGAGGCTACATTTCTCTCCCTTTTTACTCCAACTACCAAAAAAACAAGCATAACTAATGAACACATCTTCATTCAACAGTAATAATATCTTCAACGTTTCATGTCCCCTTTCAAACAAATCAACGGTTTTTATCTTGTAGGCAAAGAGAAAAAAAAGGATAAGTCCGAAATCCTGTTACAACAAAAAAAAGTCACTATGTTTATCTTTGTAGCGTTTTTGGTTTAGGTATGTACGTATGTATATGTACCCAGTACATATATGTTTAGATGATAATCGCTGTTGCTATTGATAAATATTGCGTATTAAATAATATTCTAGATTTTAAGGTAACAACCTAAGATAGTAATTATACTTTTGCTTTAAACTGTAAAATATATTGAAACCCTAGTGTCATTAACGTTATTATTGTCAAAAAAACATGATTAACTGTATAATTGTGCATTATTACAGTAATGCATTGATCTAGTTACCTTTAATTTTATCATGATGAAGTGTAAGCGTATTTTAAGCTATTAAGCGTAAAAAAAACTAAAGGCATATAACATTTTAAAAATAGTACATTAACATCACATAATAATTAAATACATTCTTAGTTTCTATAATTTTTCCTTACATCCAAGTGATGTCGAATGTAAACCGTACCGTACGTTATATGCAAACCTCTGCAATAAGAAATAATTTTTAACGGTAAACCTGCTCTACCGAATAATTTTATGTTCACCCAAAAAAGTTTTAAAAAACATTCTACTGCGTAACGACATACAAAGAAGCTCGCCCGTTTTCTAGCGAAAAAAAAATTGGTCGAGCCATTTGTAAAGACAGAAATGGGCAATCAAACTTTAAAAAAATAAAGTTTCACTTTTTCATCGTGAATTATAATGAAAATTTGTTTTGATCAGAGCAAAAAGTTTATTTATTTAGCATTTTCACTTTTCTTGGCTTTCCCATCATCACATCATTAGTACACAAATCAGCAATGAGCTTTACCTACAATCAATCTGTAGGTCGCATTACATTCATATTCAAATTAGCATATTTTCAACAGCATCTTTGCACCACTCACATGAATGCATGAATTTGTACAAAGTGAGATAAATATTTGCAACCAAAAGGATCACATCAAAAAGTAGACAGAAGTTTACAAAACGCTATAAACAAGTAAGGCTTTGTAATGAGTGCAAAAATTTGGCCTAGAAGTGACTTTTCGCAACCCTTTTCTTTCCGTTTCCCTTGTTAGTCAGTCAAGGCCAGGAGGAGTTCTGGAGTAGGAACCAGTTACATACAATCTTGCCATTCGGATTTGAGAGGCAATGCCCCAACATATTTATACGGACGGCCACGTGGATTTATTTTGTGTTTATTTTTAAATGATTTTGATTTTCAAAGGTAAATATTTTCATAAAAGACGTGCATGGTTAAAAAATACTTATAAACTTATAAGAGACCTTTCTTACTCATAAAATGAGGCCTTTTAATCCAATTATTTTTCACAGTACTTACCGTGGCATCATCGTTAATGTACTGTCATTAAGTTTTTGGCAGAGAAAAACCTTCGTATTTTTCTTTAGAGCGAAAGCAATGAATAATACAATATTATTCTAACCACCGGTTTGAATAATGATACCTGAATGGTACTTATACCTAACAATGCAACTATCTCGGACATACATGGGAAAAACGATTAGGCGATAATTTTAATCTGTACTATCTTCTTCAGCGTATTAAAAAACGTAGTAGTTACCGGCTGTAACAGAAAAATCCCTTTCCAAGCGTCGTTACAATTCAGTTACATATTCCTTGATTAGCAATTTTAGCATTGCATTTCTCTTAATGTACGTTTATGCCATAAGACTTTCGATGACAATTAGACCCCAAAAAATGTTTTTTAAAGTTTATTTTATGAATTCAGTACTGCCTCACAATTTGATAAGATATTCGTACACATATTCAAATAGATACACAACTTCATTTACATCAGGTAAAAAGAGTTTGGACCTTACTTGAAGTAATTTATTGTTATTTTTGTGCGTCCATTTAAATGTTTTTATGAATATCTTATCAAAATGTAAGGCAGTACTGAATTCATAAACAAACTATGGAAAACATATTTTTGTGGTCCAATTGTCTTTAAAGATTGTATGGCAGAAATGTATTTTGAGACAAATGAAAAGCAAAAATGGCTAATCAAGGAATATGTAACTCAATTTTTATGGCGCTTGGACGAGAATTTTTCCGTTACAGCCGGTAACTACTACGTTTTTTGATACGCTGAAGAATATAGTACAGATTAAAATTATCGCCTAATCGTTTTTCCCATGCATGTCCGAGATAGTTGCATTGTAAGTATATGGTATATGTTGTACGTACCTCATGAACTTTTTTAATTTAGAGTTTCTTGGATTAAGACGTTTTAAGACTTGGACTTTAGTATTCCCTTCTTTGATGCAATAATGCTTACAGGTCTAAAATTACTCCTTTCCCTACTTAGTGTTACAGATAAGCTAATAATTTCGACTTTGTTCATAAAAACGTTACTACTTTGCAACTGTAGGTTGTTCTATTTTAGAATTTAAATTAGTTTTTATTTCCAAATCGATTTAATACACAGCAGGACATGCATACATGCATATAAAAAATATGGCCTACAATACTCCGGAGTTAGTGTGAGATTTTTGGAATATTTGATTTTGTAAGAAGTTTTTTTATGATACGATAACATCTAATCATTTGCTACATGAATGCACTTTTGAATATTATGTATCCTTGATTTCACAAAAATAATATTTGTTGTACATATTTCGGGTTGGAATTCCTCCATCACGTTGGCTTGACATCAGGTGTTAAAAACGAGTTCCTAAACTAATTACGAATCGATACGGGAAAAGTCTTGAACTACTGTACACACACACACACGTTGTAGAATGCCGACGAATGAGCACGTGTGCAATCACATCTGGCATCATGCTGCTCTAATGCAATTTAAAAGAAGGAGAACAATGTGTAAAATGTTATTACACCGCCCACCCGAAAAAAAGAGAAAAAGTAATTTTCGCTTCCATTTCCAAAAAAAATGATAGCTTACGTGATTCATCGAAACTACAAGAACTACAACCAACTAAAACTAACTACGATGCTGAGAAAATTGAGTGTGGGAAGGAAAGTAAGAAAAGCGAGAGTTTTTAAGAAGGGCAACTTTATCTAAAGACAGATCGATGAAGAGGAGAGAAAGAGAGAAAAAAAAGTAAATGGATGTAGTAACTTTTCAAGGGAGTTGTGTGTATGTGTGTGTGTGTGTGTGTTTGAGTGAGTGTGAGAAAGAAGAAAATGTAAAAGGAACTATGGCATCACACAACAGCCACCACACACTCATCTCCTCAACACACACTATCACGAACATGAACATAGGGAAAAAATGTAAAGTACGTAAAGTAAAGTAACTAGCTATACCACACAGACACATACATACATTCACTCATATGAATGAATAGACTTATTACAAACAAGATCCTATCCGGCAAAGAAAAAAAATCCAAGAATGAGAAAGAATAATGTGTTTTCACTTTCCCCCTAAAATGAAGTACCTTGTGTATCAAACTCGGGTGATTTTAAAATGTACATTCTAAGAAAGAAGAAAAAAGAAAGAATCTTTTCTTGTATTCCATACAATATTTCTGGAGGGGAAAAGGAGAGAAAATAGTAAAAAAAAACGATGGTCTGTTTCTCTGCAAGTTTTTTTTTCACCACTACCACCGCCATACCATCAACATCATCATCGTCAATGCTGTTGTATTAAAAGTTACTGGTGATGGTGGTGGTGGTGGGAGAGAGAATCACAAGTTTTTTTTTCTTTGCGTTTGCTCTTGCTCACTTTAACCTTAGTACAAAGTAAGGCTGTTACTTGCAACTTTTAAAGCTACACATATAGATGAAGGCGTGTGTGCGCTTGCTTTGCCATGTAATCGATATGACCAGGAGAAAGCTGCTTTCTTTCTCAGGCTTCTCTCGTTCGCGCGTTTGATGTGGACACAGAATCAAAGGATGCTCTTTTTAATAGAAAGAAAGACATCATCGCATATCGGCAAGAAATCATTTCTTTGTTTTCCAGGCCAAAGTTGGAGTTACACTGCGTAGAATTATTTACTAAGGATTCCAATGGGATGAGGCACACGAGATCACACAGGATGAGTGGGAATGAGCAAGTGAGTGAGTGAGTGAGTGAGTGAGTGAGTGATGCACTCAATTGAAAGCACTAACTCAGGCCATGTATTTAATTTCATCTCATTGATAGGTTTTTCGCATCCATTCATTCATAAAAGCAGTATTTTGGTTCCTTCCTTCAAAATTATTTTTGAATTTGAAGTTTTTGGTAGACATTCAACTTCGGATATTCACAAATTTATATTAAGGTTCTGATTCTGTAGATGATTGCGGATACACTATTGTCTCTTGGTTTCATAATCTTCTTCTGCCAAAAAAAAATCTCGCTCTAAGACATTATTCAAAAACCAAAGAAAACCACATCCAACCAGCATGAGTGGTTTGTACGACTTCTTTATGTTTGCCATTTTATCATCACGGTAAATTTTTCACTGGTTTTCCGTCATTAGAGAAAATCATGCTCAGGATATAGAGGATTTATTTCACTTGGGTGAACAAAGGGATTCCCTTTTGAGTTCTTCCTCAAAGCCTTTTTATCTTTTCCCCCTTGCATTTGCTTGATGATGATTTCACTGAATACATTCATCCTTCTTGATATTTTCTCTGCTATTTAAACCATGGTTTCATAACAAGCTTCATGGAGCTGATAGCTTGAGCTTTTTTCTGTCATTTCTCCCCGATGTCAAGCATAGGCGATAGTGTGGAGCATTCTGGGATTGCGATTACGATAATCTTAAGAGCCGCCTGCAAGACAAGTCTAGCGTCAAAAAAAAAAAAAACTCGACTTCGCCAACAAATCTTGAACAATACGTGGGATCATTTTACACAAGAAATATAAAAAATTAGTGCTTTATCGAAAGAGAAAAACTTTCGCTATCAAACTAAATGTTCTCCTATTCAAACTGTGCTGACGAAGAATTGAGAAGAATCGTTAGAAATGATGACCAAATTTGTAAAGTTCACTTCATCAAACGCGGCATCAATTAATATGATTATGATTGTAAGATAGTCCATGCAAAATTTGCTAAGCATCCACCCAAATCATCGTGTCGATCACTCGTTTAACCAGACTGCTGCTCCTTTAAGACGGATGACTGCCCCTTGATGAATTTCATTTCAGCGAACAGAAAATAATCAAATCGGCATCTTTTCTTGCAGAATTACGATTATCTCATTAGTCATGTCAAAAAAGGAGCCAGGTGTTACAGATGGGTGTTGCTATTAAACATTAGAAAATCATATCAAGAGCACGCATACCTTGTCTTAGGCTACTATTTCTACCTTACCTAGTTCACTATCAGAATCATTTGTGCGTGTGTTTTTTAAACGAAAAAAATATCATCTTCTTCACTCAGCATATGATATGATACGACTTTGGAATTTTTATATGCTTTAGGTATATGATAAAAAGTAGTAAACATGACCAATTATGACGTTTAATCTAGTTTATTTTATGAACATCCTATAAAGATTAATATTGTTTAGATAATGATGCGTTTGGCCAAAGTGCGATTTATCTACTGTCTAGCTGGAATGGAGGATGAATAAAGGAAGCTTTTTTAAAGTAAGAGATGATGATGAACTGGACAAGAGTTCATTAGTATTAGATTCTGCATCTCTCGCAAGTCCTGAAAGAGTGTCCTGAAACTTAGAATCAGTTTCTTACTCTACCTTAGAAATGGGCCTTGTATGTCTTTTGTAAAAGCATAAAAATAATGGTATGCTTTACCTGATGATATACTTCTAATCTGCGAAATCATGACAGGTTTTAAGCATATTGCTTGATAACTCGTTATTGATGAATGTGATTTTTTTTTCGCTACGAAGATTGTAAACCTGCCATTAGCATCGTCGTTGTACACATATCATATCCTCCATCATCGTGATCATCGTTATTGACAAGAGCAACATAACATCAGCATCAGCACACACATGATTTTCATGGAGTCATTCTAGATTACCTCTGTTATTATCCTGGATGTTTAATGCATGATTGCGTGAAGCGAATTTATGTGATGCCTCCTTGCTTACTTACTTCGTCAGACAGGGAAAGACAGCGATCCTATTTGAATATTTACCTTTTCACTCACTTCAGGCGTTTTAACGCCTCATGATAGAAAAAAAAACTGGTTTCACAAAAAAATACAAATGTTTGCTTGCCTATATGAGGAGCATGTATTAGAAAAAAAAGTGAATGTTTTTGGAGGACGTAATTGCTACTGTTGTTTCACTGATGGTGAGCTGGTTTCACATTCTCCCTCTGGGATAAATGATGCGCAAAAAAAATACACGTAAGTATGACTTACTGATAAGGGAAGAAAAACAACAGTCTCTAACTTGCTTGTAGGCTCAATAAAAATCATTCTCTTCATCAATTACACAGTTTCGATTGCCATTTCATCTCTAATAGTTATGAATGTAAATTGTGGTCTGAATTAAGGACATATGAATAATTTTTATTCGGTTTGATGAATTTGGCCACACTAGAAGAAATCTCGAATTTTCCGTCATCATCTCCTTACGTCACGACCACTAGGTTAGACTGCTGCATCCTGCATCAGAATATATTGCAAAAAAAAGCATCATCATGTGAATTAAAGTTCTTTAAATTCCTTTAAAATCCCCTGCAATCATCAAGATCATTTTTAAAAATCTATACAATAAAAAAAGAAGGAATCTAGTTGCACAAATAACACGTTCATAGACTACACATTAATCTAAATAAACTAATAATTTTCTCACTTCAACAACGATGAATAGTTTTTTTCTCATCCTTCCAACTCGCAATAATGGAATGGAGGAATGAATATCAATACCAATTTCCTTTTTACCTTACACTGCACTGCACTTCTTTCTTGGTCATCACGAAATATGCTCTCACTTCGTAGCAGTAATTGTAAAAAAAAACTCATTTCACTCGTTCTCCTCAATTATTATCATTATCACCCTTTTTCCTCTTATACGCGACGTTAAAGAATGTTTCACCTTCCTCTATTATTGTTACAGTTTTTTAAAGTTCGTGATTCTTTCTCTCTTGCATCATTTATTGTTTTACTTTTTCGGCATTGTTGCGAAAGTATAACAGCAACAAAGGCTTGGTCTCCATCCATTTCTTGTGAAATATGCATGCCCTGTATTACATCAATTTCGTATTTACGTGCATTTCTCATCGTCACATTTTCTAATTTGCTAACATAAAAAAATATTCTTGATTCCTTCGTTAACGGAAGATCCGTTTTTTTACATTCTTACGTTTTTTTCTTGACATTGGTTCGTTGAAATTGTAAATTTTAAAATTATTGAACAATTTTCCCCCCGAAAAAATTGTAAACGAAAATTATGATTATTTATTGCTATCACACGTAGCGTGTTATAATGATGCATGTTTTTCTGGTGAAAATAGTAGTTGGTTCTGTGATGATCATGATGATTACGGAGTGAGTGAGTGAGATAATTTGAAATGCTGATATCTTATTTCTCAGTGTTTTTGTTAACTTTCCACACGGTGTAGTTGCAGTAGTGGTGTTATTGTTTGTGTGAATGGATTTACACACAATGAGTCTCATAATGAAAATAATGGCAATAGTAAGGAGCCAGTTCATTTCCTTCAGATTTCATTCTTTTATACTTAATGTTCTCCTTCTGGACTTCTTTTTTTTCAAGAGAGCCCTCCTAGTTGTATGATGATGCTCTGTTGTTTGCTCACGATCAGAAAAAGATAGTTGTATTCATTCGTACTCCCCTCAACAAGACATCATCATGCAATAAGCGAAACATCATCATTATTTTTTTTTGTTTCGTGTTGACTTGTTTGCAAGCTAAAGTTTTGGGATAAAGGGAAAATGAACTGAAAATTATGGACGTAGAGAGAGAAATATGTAGTGTGCGATGAAAAGTTGGGAAGTTTCAAAAAGTCAATATAATAAGTATACGCAACACAAGTAGGCGCAAGGCGAAAACTGCTCACGCCCAAAGACAACACATTGAACCTACAATTTCTTGGGAGAAGAAAGGATGTCCAATTTCTTTTGCCACGTCCCTATCCATCAACAAAAATTACTGGTCTGTGAACAGTGGTCTGTGTCAAAGATTTTCATTTATTCACTCCACCATCAAAGCCCATAAAAGAGGTGTACGGCCAAAAAAAAATTCCTTTTTCCACAGCTTAATAATTGTCTCTCGTTTTACTAAATGCATCATATCATATCATATCATATTCTATACCCTGACCAAAAAATAAAAATTGGATGCACTAACTGAAGCGTGTGAAAACGCACACTTTTTGCAGTGTCAGCAAAAAGTGAATACCATGAAAATCCAATGATTTCTTCAGCTTCTATTACGTAACTCGCTTTAGGACACTTGTTTTAACGCAGTCGTTTTACCAAAAAAGAACGTTTATAGTAGTTTATGTTGATTGGCGAGATCAAACCTCATTTATAAACTTACGCATCATATTTACAAAATAATAATGAAGAAATTCCCAGCCTCCTTTGAAAGGCTCCTTTTATATAATTTGCGATTTTAAAAATTAGGTAATAAGAGATCCAGTCGCCTACTAGCATCCCGCTTTTCTTCAGCAAAGAAATCTTTGTTTGTTTCTTTTTCATTTCAGCTATTGTAACTAAAATGCTGGAGAATCTACAAAAGTGTACTCATTTACACGCTGATATTTTCATACGTACTACGTGTTGAGACATTTCCTTTGTTTTTTACCGAACAAGCAAAATTATGATTATCGTTGGACACTGCCTCTCATCTTTAACAAGAAAATACGATGATTTTACGAGGAGCTCACACTAAGCTAACATTCAAATAATATATTTCACAATCAAGCCTAAAAGCCAACTCAGTGGGTTCTTTTGTGAGCATAAAAGTGTTGGTTGGTAAATAATACAGATTCTGAAAAATTAAAACAGGTAATCGACTACTCAGCAGTAAAAACAACACACGGCAAAAAAAAGTAGCAATCTGGTCTTTTCAAACAAGGAGCTTCATTCTCATTATCATCGTCATCATAAAGAAGACGAAAGAAGAGAGGCAAGAAAAAAACGCTTCTGTTTTAGAATATTAAGTACCGCTATAGGGGGTTTTTGTGGTTCTAGCTATTGCACTCCGATGAAATGGTGAGATGAATGTTGTTCTCCTGTTGATAAAGCTCATATTCCAATGCGCAATATGAAATATGGCTAGTTTGCCTATAACACAACTACAAACTAAACTTGTGTTCACTTCATTTTGGAATGTTCATTGTTTGCATTTTCTTTTGCACACGGAATGCAACAATTGTTGCTTATTTTTGCTACGAGTTAGAACAAAACCGTACATTTCTATGATTAATGGAAGGGTGTGATTGTTTCCTTTTGCAAAAAAATTATTCTTGTCAGTTGACCAAGATTTTTATAAATTTTAAATTCTGGACAGAGTCGTTACTGTCGTAGTCGTAGCTTTTGTTTCATGCTGAGTCTGATTTTTGAACAATGTTGACATTGGCATTGCATCCCGTATTTATTTATGTATGTTTTGAATTAATATTAAAGAAGTTATGCAATCAAGTTTCAGATTCAGATAGATCTTCTATAAGTAATAATGATATTAATGATTGGTTGTGTCGGTGATGATGATTTTTCTTTGAGAGTTTCGATTGTTTCCCTATCCGCCAGCTGTAGCGTGTAATTCTCCTATTAGATGACCCAACGGCGCGGCAAAATAATCAGTAGAAGCCACCCGCTATGTACATTGTTAGTTCTAAAGTTCTCGACAAAAGAAGCCGAAACGATGGTTGCAAAACTGCCCTCCCCTGCTAATTCATTTTTGTTTGTATAAAAAAATTATTCAATTAGCCAGTTCATATTTACGGAACTGGACTGTTGTTGACCAAAGACTTTTTTCCTGCCTGTTATAATATATATTCATGAAAATTGAAACATTATGGGCTGAATTAATTTAGTATTTTAATTAGGCCTCCTCTAAAACATCAGCTTAAAAATAGGGAGTATGTGTGTGTTTTTTAAGATGCACATGAATAGACTGGAGTTTGATGAGCCACATAAAAGCAGCAAAAATTTTTACGATGTAATGCACAAAACACGTACCTACTTAACTATAGAATGTGCGTGAGTACGGTAGCCCTTTACGGATAACGAGGCGTCAGTAAAAATAAAAAAGGTTTTATGATGGATAATCCTTTCATTCAGAAGTTAATTGCAGTATCATTGCTGTCATGTTCTTTTTTGTTTTCCAGTGGCTAACACTAACGCAGCCATTCTCATTCTTTTGTTACGTCTACCTTTCTAAAAGAAGAAAGGCCGACACTCATCAATTACTCAGGCACTAAAGAAGGATAGAGCAACCTCAATCTAAACGTCATTCTGTTATGATCCACTTAACCATTTTTGTAACGCGTCACGCTCTAGTGTTATATTAGCAGCACTAATGCTTATTATCATTTCATACGCATGCAAGTCAAGCAAGCAAACGCAAACGAACCTGTGCTACCTACCTATATCATTCCATTTTCCGAGGGATGAGCTCCAGGTCTAGTTAGTATTTATGTGGACTTAGGCAATTAAAGTACTTCATGAATCTACTCGGAACTTTCCAGACGAGGTTAAAAATAAGGTATGATTGATTAGGCAGAGTGGAATTCAATTTATTCGGTTAAATTGTAGGATACAAAAATCCACTTAACCATTTTTGTAACGCGTCACGCTCTAGTGTTATATTAGCAGCACTAATGCTTATTATCATTTCATACGCATGCAAGTCAAGCAAGCAAGCAAACGTAAACGAACCTACGCTAGTTACCTATATCATTCCATTTTCCGAGGGATGAGCTTCAGCCTGGTAAGTATTTATGTGGACTTAGGCAATTAAAGTACTTCATGAATCTACTCGGAACTTTCCAGACGAGGTTAAAAATAAGGTATGATTGATTAGCCAGAGTGGAATTCAATTTATTCGGTTAAATTGTAGGATACAAATTACACACGGTGTCATCCAATGTACCCACGTATTTGTTTTACATCATCACGTGTAACCGATTATGAGTGTGTGGAACGTAACGTCGTAACTGAGAGGAAACAAGGAAGCGAGCCAATTTTAACATCCCTCTAAGCTACCTACTTATTTGTTGAATAATTTCGTTTTCACTCCTACTTACTAGGTGACCCTTTCAAAAAAAAAAGCTTGAAACAATAGTGTATATAAAACCCTTTAGGTATGCATTGCATTACATTACCTGCTGAGGGTAATGATGATGATATGATGAGCGAAGAAAATAAGCCTCGTAGCGTTTTCATACCCAATACATCGGCACTCTTTTGCAATTAAGCAGTGATAACTGTTTTATGGTCTGTCAATTGTTGAGTACTCATGCCATACCATACCATCACACATGTATCAAATCAATACATACTTTTCTTCGCTCTTGTGAGTGCATCATCATAGAAGGAAATCTTATTTTCTTCAGACTTGATTGTGAATATCTAGAGAGCTCGTATTTTTTTTGGGTGGAACACATAAACACACAATCTACGTACAGTTACAAACAATAAATAAATTATCTTTGGTCGCTGCTCCCTACTTACTTTTTAGGTTCGTGGCTACCTGTGATGATGCTGCCATGCCGTCGTCGTCGTCGTCATACGTCGGCGGGTACGGTCATCGGCGACGACGACGACGTTCTCCTTTTTGACATTGGATGCTATGGTCATGGTGTTAATGATTTTTTCTGGTAGATTTTCTCTGAGGAGGTGCCCCATTTCGTCGTCCTGATGGAGGGTGAGCTCTTACAACGAAAAACGAATGTCAAATCAATAAATATGCATCTTTACATGGATAAGAGGAAAAAGCAAACGAATTGTGTTACATCATCATCATCCCACCCATTTAACTTTAAATGCGGCAGGAGGAAAGAAGAAACAAAGACGAAATCCAATTTGAACTGATTAGTTGTGCTCAACGTGAGAGAAGAACGAAAATAAGAGATTGATTGTCCGCTTTTTATTTAAGTAGCAAAGACTTATAAGGAATTGCAAAGGAAAATGTACCGAGGGAGTGAAAAAGGATAGAGATAAATGTGTGGTGGGGTAGCAATAAGTGCGTGTCACTTTGATTATGATTGCAGTGAAAAGGGAACAACATTGGCAGCTCATTGTGTCTCTTTAAGTTCAAATTCATAGAACATTTTTTACATACACATTTTTTAAGAAAAAACAAATGTAAATTTGTAGACATTTTCAGATCAGGCTTGAAATAGTGGCTATGGAGTTTATGTAGCAAAAAACAGACTCCTTGAATCAAAACAAAATTGTTGTGGTTTTTAGAAAAAGACTCCACGATGATTTTTCACATAGAAGAAATGAAGATTGCGAGAACATTCCGTAGCCTTAACTATGTTCGATAGAACATCTCTGGTTTTTTTAGCGCTTACAACAACCTCGTTGTCGTCTGCTTTCGTGTCGGAGCATCGAAGAAACAGCGGCACATTAAAGGCTTTTAAATTTATATGGACGGAGAGAAGGAACGGACGGAAGATTTAAAAAAAAAAGTGGAAGATATAAAACGTGTATAAAGGCATATAAGTGAATACGAATCAAACATCTTGTTATAGGTTATTGAAACGCATGTATTTCAGGGGCGGCATGACGTGATCTCTTCAAGAGATACTAGAAAACTTGTCCATCCATCAAATCCTTCCGTCGCTGACTTCTTTGACAGAATTTGAACGCGAAAATACATTCCCTTAGCAGCAATAGCGATGGAAGGAAATGTAAAGGTATAAAGACATAAATAAGTATAATATGTTCATATCATTTAGAAAAAAGTAAGAAGGAGGAGGAGACAACTGGTAATATCTACTTAATTTTTTACATATCTCTTCAAATTGCTTTGTACAAAGTATCCTGACCGTTTCAACAGGTTATTCAATTTGCATACATCGCCTTCTTTCATTTATGAATCGAATAAAATATGGCAAACATTTTGTACGTGAAACCATAAAATAAAAAAGCTCCATCGGGTTTCTTCTCGATTCACTAAAGGCGTTCGAAAATTGAGATGACATGACTAACTTCAGGTTTATGCATTTAAGAATCATTCCTTCAAGGAAATATCAGACTTTCATCATCAACCCTTGTCAATTGTCATTATTCAAGTGGTTTGGTATTATATTCAATTGAATACCTTGAAACACGCTCGTTTTGATGAATGTATGGGGAAAAACATTTCAAGATTGACTTTGTCTAACCAAATAGTTTCCGACTTAAATTAATTTAATCTAAATGCTACCGAAAAACGAATAAGATATAACTATTCATTATTTGAAATAATGTCAAGTCTCGTCCTCAATAATATTCAAACAAGTTGGAGCAAAGAGTTGACCCTGGAGTAAATAAAAATTTATTTGAAATACAATTACATACCATTTTTATTTGCTACCTATGGCCCGATTTCGTAATGCCAAGCTTACGATTAGTACAATAATGACAAATGTCTTTGTTGGTCCTTCAAATCGGAGCAACGAGTTTGTCTATTTCATAAAATATGAGAAAAAGATTTCTGAATAATAAAAAGCTTCAAATGTTAACGGCGAGGATCATGATTTACATTTTTACGTCGAGGTACGGCTGGTGTGATGAACCCTGTTTTGGGATTTAATGATGCTCCAGTTGTTGTCACTAAATGTGTCAACATCAATTTTTAACTTTTCAGGAGATAGTTTCCAATTGACAATGGGAATAGAAACCAGAATATAATAATAATGCAGCGAGAAAGTAATAATTAATGAAATGGTATACAAATATATAACTTCTTGAGGTGAAATACGAGACGTGATCTTGATGTAGTGACTACGCTTCTGCTCAAATAAGTAGAAACAGTGAGTGAGGGTACACATTGATTGCTTGAAGATAAGTAAGTACCTTCTTCGTTGGTTTACCTATTACTGTGTTTTACAAGTGCATATACAAAATCAGATTTTGTAGAGGCAGATAATTTACATTAACTGCATTTGAACTTGATCCGGCAAAAGAAAATCGAAAATTAATAGAGGAGGCTTTATCATAGTGACTAATCAGCAGTGAAAAGGGGACAAGAAAGATATTGAAGCAATTTAAATTTTGTTTTTTTTTCCTCCTCTGCTTCTGGTAAGTTCATAGCACTGTTCTGTAGATAAGATTAAGTGGAAATTGATATGACTTTCTTTGCACGTTTAATGATCGATGATCGAGTTGATAGTGGAGAAGAGGAACTGAAGGCATTTCTTGAAACAACCAAACCAGCCATTTCTTTTATGTGAGCAATGAGCAGGTGACATCTGACAATGCCTTCAAACTAATCACGTTTGTAATTAATTATTGTAGTTTAATGATCCCACTTGAAAACCCATGTTTGATAAAATCAAGCGATTGATCATTAGTTGGAGTAGAGCAGTATAGTGCATCCTGCATAAAAACCAGACGTAATTGAAAAAAAAAAACGTAGATTGGAGTAAATTTACGCTCCAAGTTCGATACGATGATAAATGAACACAAAAGATTGTATCAGGTTGAGGTGGCGTGAAATAATCTGATTTTAAAATAATCAGTGGTTGGTAGCTGAACATCTCACCTCTGCCTCTGTTTGTTTACCAATTGAAATCTGACCGTGCAAATTAAAGGAAAAAAATATCGAGTTAATTTGGACTTGTTTAGTTTATTCCCTAAAAAAATTTAAAAAAAAACTCTAAGAGTCCCTACTATATTTGCATCGAGAGAAGATCATAATTATAATAAAATCTCGTGAACGTACAGATGAAAGGACCTCATTAAGTTTAAGAAATAAAAATGACAAAATTGCAGTAAAAAAGGAAATATCTATCTGTCTAGAATAACTGACCTGCGACAGCTCAGCTCAATGATGAAAGAATGATAATGGGAAAATGGAAAGTGTGGAGGAATGAACAGCTCACTCACCGACGTTATCCGATCAAATATGACGAAAATAATTGAGGATGGTGATTAAATTATGTATATTCAATACACGTAGTACTACGGGCATTGCCTGTACATAAATTGCGCACGGGTCATGAACCGGAACCCTAGTATTTTATTTCGTAACTTTTACGATCAATATTAAAATTATTACATAGCTGACGTCATCAGCGGAGTATTGATTTCGTTTGGGTTGTCTGTGTCTGTCTGTCTGTGCCCTGTGCTGATTATAACTTTCGAATGAGGTCACCGATTGATCTCAAATTTAGAACAAAGGTTCCTTCCGTACTGGGGACGACACCTGTTACTGTTCAGCAAAATCGGTCAAGAAATAACGGCAGGGTCAAAGATTGAATTTTTTTTTACATTACACATATGGTTTTTAAGAGCTCACTCGAAAGCGTTTGAAAAAATGAGTAGGGCTGTTACTTTAAAACTTGGAATTTTGAAAACCGTCAAAGGCAGGAAGCCGTTGAATTTTTTTTCATTGCACCATATATGGCTTGTGATAGCTCTTTCGAAATGCTGAGTATAACGTTATTTTTATGTTTTGAAATTCGTTAACCGTCAACAGCTGCTGACGGTTAAATAGTTTTTTTTTAAATGGAAAATGGCATGTGACATCTCATTCGATAGGCCTCTTCAAGCTCTTTTCATTCAAGTATGTTACAATGTCTTTCCCGTGCCGAATTCGTGGGTTCAAGTGCATAGAGCTGTTATCTTTGACAGCCTGTGGAACTTGGCAGACATTAAAACAGTATTTTGAGAACAATTCTCTCGCCGTTTTACTCTGTTCAGCTACGTCCTTATCGCTTTATAACAGCTCTAGTTTTCCATAATTAAAGCGATTAATTCGTCTCCTTTAATTATAAAATGAGGTGCTATTGTTAGTTGTAATGTAATTAACATCGTAATTCAACTTAAAGTATAGTAGTTTCTCAGTTCAATAGGGATACACAGCCACCGAAGTTGTGTTGCACTGTTGCATCATATTTCTGTATTAACAGGCAGGCAGGCAGGAGATTCATGCGTCTCGAATCTATTCCTTCCTTGCTTTGATGTGAAATGCAAAAGAGCAGAGTGCTAATGGGAATACGCTGTACTGCACTCAGACGCAGGGAGCCTGCAAGGAATCAAGGAACGTAGTAGTTAGAAAAAGTGAACAAAGGCAGATGAGTCGCCATCTACCAAAATAAGGTCGAAGCTTTTGTAAAACGCGTGGCAGTTTCAAGAAGCAGAGGAGCAGGAGTATGAGGAAAGCAGCTTCCGAAACCTACACATAGTCGACAGTATTCTCAGCCGCGGTTTATTACAATTGATTTTATATTAGCATTTATTGTTTTTGTTTTGTAAATCGCTGAGGAGCTGAATAGAGCGACCTTAGTTAGGCGTTGGTGGATCTTAGTTTTAACTTAACTTTGGTTTACAGTTACTTGTATTGTAGTGGCAGATTGACGGTTGAGTAGAGGGAGATCTAGATTTTAGTTTTTTTTTTTTAAATATATCTACTCCTGTTTACTGGTCGTTGGAAGTTTTTGCAATCAGTTGTTTGCAGGAACCAGAAACAATTTAAACTATGTCTGCGACTCCACCTCAAGGAGGAGCCACTCCAGCTTCCGACAGAAATGTG
>JAHZMX010000149.1:0-11096 GCA_027743895.1 Seira musarum
GTTCGTCCACGTGATAAATTTACTGCAAGTGCTGTGTGAAACGGGAAAGATGAGCGCCCCACAAGCCCGATCCAAACTGCTGACCTACGCGAACTCGAGTTTCTACCACCAAGCGTCGCAAACCCAGTCCGTAGGCCCGATACTCGAGTATATACTCCGCCACGAAGACAACTCCTCCGAGCTGGTCCAAAAGTTCATCGCGGCGATGAGTGTGGGGATCGCTGCAGAAAAGTCCCAGAACGAGCGTATCTCGATGGTCAGGGTTGTGGTTGGGGTAGCTGATATCCTAGCCCAGGATGAACTGTTGATTGGGTTCCTCGTGGATAACCTCAGTTCGTGCACTGGGGAGTTGCCAAAAACGTTGGGTCGTATCCGTGGGGTTGAGTTCTTCCAGTCGTTTTGCTCATGCGCCACCGAGAGAGCGTGCATTGACACGGAGGCGTTCGGTAACTTTTTCATTAACATGGCCACTGGTTTTGGTGGTGGTGGTGGTTGCGGTGGTGTTGGGCAGCAGAGACGGGTCATGTTCCAGGAGGAGCGGGAGGAGAAACCCGCTAGTAATGTTGTCGTCCAGATTGATGGGAAAGTGCTGGAAATTGTTAGGAACGTTGTCAAGTACTGCGTGGATAACCGTGCATGGGTCCCTGTTGCGATGCTCTCGAGGAAGTTGGGGGCTGGCGTTTGGGAAAATGTTCATGCCGGCGATGTTGACTTGGATGGGATTAGCTGAATCAGACTTGAGGCTCACGTTAGTCTTGGACCTCATCGCTGTTTGGGAAAATGATCCCAGGTCTGGTTTTGGAGGATATTTTTATAAAAAAATATTTTTTTCTCCAAATTTTCAAACATTCCATTATCTTTTTTTTTGTGAAACAGGTTGCTAGCGACGTTGTCAAACATGTTGGACGAGCAGGAGAGTGCAGGATCGAGTAGTATGTCGTCGATGACGAAATTCCTGAAGGAACTGACCCCATTCCTGCACATCAAGTCGATAAGTAGATGGGTGAACATGGACGTAGTTCATGGGTAGACTGACAAACCTGATATCCAATGACCCGATGACAGAGCAGCAAGTTTCCAGTGTCCTCAACTTCATAGAGCAGCTGAGTAGTGGTGAACTCGTAAAAGTGGTTGCTGGAAGACTTGATGATTCAGATGAGTTCGCACATAACTTGGCCCGTTGTCTGAAAGGGAAGGAGCACCTGGCCTTGTTCAGTCCGTTGTACGAGAAGTACTGGGATAAGTACCTTGGGAGTGTGGTGCATCAGCAGGACGATGATGCGGACCATTTGGTCCAGGAACTGTGTCATGACTCTGCAGCTTCTTCATCTGCTGTCGCTCTTGTTGTGAGGGCTAAGCTGGATCATTATTTGAGTGAGTGCAAGAGTGTAAGGGAACTGAATCGGATGGTCGAGGTTATAAACAGTAGTAGCAGTGTCGTGTGTGGTGGTGATGATGAGAAGTACGATTTCATAACGATCCCACCGACAAACATCAGCCACGGACTGCTGAGTTTCCTGTTTCTCAGCTATGACGTTGGGGGTGGACTGAATGGGGGGCTGACTGAGATTAACCCATTTAATGAGTCACACAGGGTTATCGTGGTCAAGAGTCTCGCGTTTGGGAAGTTGGTGCTTCAACGAATGGATGAGAATTTACTCGTGCCTGCTCTACTTAAAGTGCTCCACGCTCAAGCGTTGTGTGAGGTCGTGGAACGACTGAGCTCCGTGACGGGTGGGTGGGACATTCCCACCGAGTTCGCTACGGAGTGCAAGCAAGTGAGTTCCAGGTTGGTGGAGTGCGTCCACGAGAACAACGAGGAGTGGAAGAAACTCGGGGGTATTGTGCTCCAGCAGCAACGTGGGGACAGGATTTGGGAGTCACGTTTACCGTTGAGGATCCTCATGAACTACTGCGACAAGTCCGAGTTGAAACTGTCTTTGAATCTTGATGAGATTAATTATGATGGTGGTGGTGTGGAGTTGGTGGATCAAGTTCTGGAGCAAATCGCTTGTGGGTGTTTAGACGTGGGTGCATGCATCGATTGGATCTGCAAGTTGAGGCAGGATCATGCTGAGATATTTGGGTTTGACGTGCTGTTCAGGAACATCCCTGACTTGACCATCACGTGTAAGTTGGCGTTGATCACGCTCGAGCTCCTCAACTGTGCTCAGGACCAGGGTGCTCTCAGCACTTTGAGCTGCTGGGTCGCGTCTTGGGTGAATGGTGTCAAGTACGTGGATCCATCCCGGGCATGGTGCTACTGGACAAGTTTGCTTGGGTGCAGTGTTCAAGCGATTGGGAGGAGGGGGAGGAACATTGACCTGTTCAACTTTGTTGGGGAGTACGTCGGGTTCCTCGCTGCTCAGGTTTATCCTGGGATGTACAGGATCGCGTTGGAACTGGGAGATTCTTCCTCTGAGCTAATTCGGAGTGGTTGTTGGTGGGGGGATTATACTTTGAGTCGGGTTTGTGGGGCTTTGGCGTATGTGCCCTCTGGATGTCTCTTCGCTATTGAACCGTCGTCGATGGAGGTGAGGAAAAGATGCTCTTTTTTTTAAAAATTCATTTAAAATTGTGAAAACTAATAAAGTTAAGTTATGAATGATAGATTTGTGAAAAGTTCTCGCCAATGGTAGTTGAGGGTGGAACGTTGCCAGTCCGGATCGCAGCGTATAGGGTCTTGAGGAAAGCAGCGTACGAGAATAAAGATCTCCCGATCGTCCCACCAGTCATTGACCATTTGATCCGGTCGTTGGTGGACAAGCTAGAGTTTGAGCAACCGCTCATCTCATACTTGCTCCTGTGGGACGCGCTACTCAGGATCCAGGAGAAGTCCAACGAGTTTGCTTCTTACGTCAGAGACCAGCCGCACCTACTATCCCTGTTACTCAACACCCTGTTCTTCTCAACGACGATCAATATCGAGTCCGCATCACAACGTCATTTCGACATCCCTGGTAAAGTGTACCCATTCTTCCCTGTCAATCTCCTCCATCTGGCTTGCTCTGTCCTCCACCGGGCGTTGAGGAATCTTCCTTACACCGTCAGGTGGTGGTGGAATAATCATATCGGGAAACAACGGGACCGGGTGTTTGTCGAGAAGTTCGTTGATCAAACATCTTAGCAGTCGGTTGGCTGATGAGGAGCTACGCAATGCTCAGGTTGATGGGGGTGGTGGTGGTGGTGGAGAGGATGGTTCAAACAAAGATAGTAACGTGACTGTAAGAAATTTTTTTTAATGTTTAAATTAAATAATTGTAATTTTTTTGGGGTTATAAAAAATATTATTGAATTGTTCGTAATTGATAGGTGCATTGTCATAGTGGGTGCAATGAGCTCGTTGCTCACTACAGGATCGAGGAGACTAACGTCACGTTGACCATATCCTTAGCCACTTAACCATCCGTTGGGTAAGACAGATTTTTAAACAATATATATAAATATTTAATTAACTGTAGATACAAAGCTGAATGCTTGAACCTTTGGAGTTGTATTGATGAAAAATCTCGTGAAAAAGCTGTAAAGATTTCATAACACATACGTGGAATGTGCACTGTCATATTTTCAAATTAAAACCCCTACTTTAAATTAAATTCTGGTTGACCCCTTTTTGACCCACCTGTGACCCAATATTAGTTTTTCCGTAGTCCCAGTCTAAATCCTTACATGATCGTCCGATTTAAATCACAATACCCCGGGACGGGATGAGAATTTAGAAATTACCATGGTTACGAGCAAGATACTAAATTAACTACCGTCAAAATTGTCCATAGCAACAAATAAACTTCAGATTCGAATTTAGTGACCTTCGAAACCCCGGTTTAGATATTCTGAATGTTGGCTGGGTTAATTGCCTAGCAACCATGAAATTAGTTTTAATACTTGACCCTACCTTGGTCCCGGTCTACAAGGGCTCAAAAATTAATATTTTTCAATCCGTTTTCATCACTCATCAGAGAGCAAATAAGTAGGGACCTTAAAAGGATAATGGATAATAAGAAATAATTTGTTGTGGATTAAAACCGAGTTGAACGATATATGTTCCCATGACAATTGAATGAGTTTGTAATAAAGTCATAATGATGCATTTGATGAAGAAAAAGGTATTTTAAAAAACTGAAAATAATCTAATTGTGATGCAGGTCCAGTGACGGTGAAGATAAGTGACAAGAAGTTGCACGCAAAGATAAGTCACTTGTTGAACACCCGATCCCACTCGTTATCAGCGGGACTGAGACTGTGGAAGGAGACGTTGGACTCGTTGTACAAGGATAAATATTGTGTTGAAATTAATCATGAAAATAAAATCAAACACTGTTCGCATTCCAGTTACGCATTTTTTGTATTTATTTATATCCTATCAGTCTTAGAACACACTACATTTATATTTTTTAAAATCCTATAATATAATTATATATAAACTTTGGCACAAAAAAAAAAATTGTATACCTATTTTATTATTGTGGTGGGGTACGTGTGTGTGTGTGTCGTATTCTGTACAAGTTTTCTTTTTTTCATTATTATTATTATTTCTTAGTAAACCTGATTGTATTGTTTTTAATAAGTCTTTCGATTGTATATATCATAATTAATTACATATCATTATTGATTTATAAGCTCATGATTCAATATGTGTTTTTCCCCTAAACTCCTAATTTCTTTTTTTTATTGCACAAGAAAAAAGTAGATTTGTTTTATATAATATGCTCTCAGTAGAAACAAGCACTGCCATACTGATTGTAGCACCCATAAGCACTCTCGTAGAAACTAGTGGGGCTGTACAGGCTCGCCGTCATGTGACTTCCCCCTCCTCCTCCACTCAAGTATCCTGTTGTCGTTGGGCTGATTATATCTGGGACCTCGTGTGCTGCTGATGCTGATGCTGATGATGCTGGTGGAGTTATCGGTTCTGATACACGAGTAGTAGTAGTAGAATTGGTGATGGAGGTTGGTAGTGGTGGAGGTGGTTTCGTTGTATTATTATCAACCGGTAAACACGGTGGTGGGTTACTCTTCAACTCCAGCTTGTCATCGTAGTCGAAGTCGTCGAAACTGGAGTATCTTGATGATGTCAGACCCAAGTACCGGTTGTTGTTTGTTGATGACGGTGCTGGCGCTGGACGCTGGATCGGCACGTTCTGGAACACGTAGTTACGGGACTGATTGTTGTCCCAGAACTGAGAGCCCTGACAGTGGAACCTACATGCGAATTGCACCTTTGCGTCGTCGCGGACGTACGGTGGGGGGAGGCGAGACTCGTCTATCTCCACTCTGAACTCGAATCGGTCGCTGAAGCCGTCACAGCTGCCTGGGATATACGTTGCCTACACAAAATATTATTTTTTTTAAACAAATTTCCTTGCGTTTTTTAAAAAATTGTTGTCCAGTCACATTTTCAAATTTATTTTTTGAAATTTATTTGAAAAAGAAAGTCATTCAAACTATTGCAATGCACTTCGCCATTATCGCAAATACAGTCATGAATTTTGCTTTGTGATTAATACCAATATTGTATTAGCAAGCACAAGTTTCCCTGGTTACAAACAGAGGTGCGAAAGCTCTGCACTTGCTAGATTGAATCCCCAGTAATTTTCCAATTCAATTTTCCCAAAGTTAAGAATTTGATAAAAGTTCCCCATAACGACGAGTATAAAATCCCACCCAAAATTTTCGTGCCGCGTTTTTTAGAGAAACAAATGAGTTTTTTGAGTGCGTACCTGAAAATCGATAAAACTCTTCCAGTCGTCGTAAGTGTATCTGATGTATACGCTCTTGTGAAAGTCGAGGATTGAAAAAGAAAGTCATTCAAACTATTGCAATGCACTTCGCCATTATCGCAAATACAGTCATGAATTTTGCTTTGTGATTGATACCATCATGGTTTTAGCAAGCACAAGTTTCCCTGGTTACAAACGGAGGTGCGAAAGCTCTGCACTTGCTAGATTGAATCCCCAGTAATTTTCCAATTCAATTTTCCCCAAGTTAAGAATTTGATAAAAGTTCCCCATAACAACGAGTATAAAATCCCACCAAAAATTTTCGTGCCGCGATTGTTAGAGAAATAAATGATGAGTTTTTTGAGCGCGTACCTGAAAATCGATAAAACTCTTCCAGTCGTCGTAAGTGTATCTGATGTATACGCTCTTGTGAAAGTCGAGGTTCATGACGCGGACGGTGCCTTTGATCACGTGCTTGCACACCGCCGACTGATTCTGAGTATTTGGTATTGTCTCTTGCGTTATATAAGCGTTTTCTAACAGGACCTAAAAACACCAAACAACCAGTTTAAATTGTTTTTTAATAATCTCAAATTATTGTGTAAATAAAGATTCTTTTAAAACCTTTTGATCTCTGATCTTGTCGAAAAAGTCAGGCATGGACACTGGCTGGTGGAACAACGGCACGAAATTCAAGCTTGAGTTGCGCGTAAAGTTCAGACTGAACGGCTTGTCGTAACTGAAATTGAATGGGTCTGATGACATCATCAAAGACGTGGGCGGCGAACTCGTGGGGCCTGAATAGTCCGGGATGTGCAGGTCTCTTTTAAAAAAAAAACAACAACAACAAAATTTTTTTTTAAATTCTTAAAATCATGAAAAAGTGAGTGATGAAAAGTGTTTCACCAGACCTGTATGCTTCCTTAGGCACTCTGGGAATTTCATCAACGAACATTTTGATATCGATCAGATCCAATCCCATAGCGTCAGCAAAAGTCGTAACTGAAACTGAATGGGTCTGATGACATCATCAAAGACGTGGGCGGCGAACTCGTGGGACCTGAATAGTCCGGGATGTGCAGGTCTCTTTTATAAAAAAAAAAAAAAACAACAAATTTTTTTTTTAAATTCTTAAAACCATGAAAAAGTGAGTGATGAGAAAGTGTTTCACCAGACCTGTATGCTTCCTTAGGCACTCTGGGAATTTCATCAACGAACATTTTGATATCGATCAGATCCAATCCCATAGCGTCAGCAAACCTAACGATTTTCTTCATCGGTGTCCCGGGCGGTGTTTTCCCACTCTTCAGACTCGAACTCCTCTGATACCTGACCCTACTATTGTTACTGCTACCACTACTATCATCATCATCTCGTTCACCTCCTTCTTGATTATTACCCTGACTCATTAAATTAGAAGAATTGTTGTCGACGCCACACACGACACTGGAGCTGCCGCTACTGGACGTGCTGGAGTTGCTCCTAGTGCTCAGTCCCGCATCATCATCGACGATAGTGTTACAGCCGCCGGTCCCGTAGTCGCTGGTGAGTTCCTCATCGTACACGACGTCGTCAAAGTCGTAGAATATCTCGGAACTGGAGTTCGTGTTGTCGTCGTTGGACGAACTGTTCGTGAAGTACTCCTCCGAAGAGCTGGAGCTGGATGAGGATTCCTCCAAGTGGGACTTGAGCTTCATCTGAAGATGCTTTGCGAATATTGCGTGCGTCGGCTGCTGCTGTTGCTCTGGTGATAATTCCTCCGACGACGGTTGTGGCGATGATGGTGACAAACACGTGATTTCTAAGGGAAAATAATTAAGTTTTTTAAAAACAATTAATTTGGGTTTCAATTTTTTTTAAGTAATTGACGCTGGTAATTTTCCACTACTATACACCACGTACCTGTTTCATGAGTAGTAGTGTTGGCACTATTATTATTATTATTCACACTACACGAGTTAATTTTACTGCACACCTCCATTTAAGTTACTAAATATTTTCTAAAAATTGTTCAAGTTTCGAAAATAATGTCCCCAGTAATAATCATGATAAAAGATGATTACACAATCATGCTTGCTGTGTATTTAGGCCAGATGAACCGTAGATGAGATGGTGATGTTCTCTCAAAAATCACTGTTCTTCTTCTTCATCACGTACAGAAAAAAAAGTATGTACATTTAGTTTAGTAGTAGTGGTGGTGGTTTTTCTTTTAATATGCATGGAACATGGAGGAATTATTGGAATTTTTTTTTTATCCACACACACACATCATGAAGGTCGTATGCACATTTATTATATGTATCTCTCTCTCTCTTTAAAAAGGGTTAACTCGTTTTTATCCTCTAAAAAAATATAAAAACTTGTGCTGCTGCGTTTTGCTCTCGTACGATTGAGTTGAGAGAAGAGGGTTTTCTCTCTCTCTCATGTGCACTGCTTGTGATCTCTTCGTACTCTTGCATTCGTTTGTCCATTCATCCACAGAGTGATAGGGGTTGCCAACTTTTTTTATTATTATTACTCCTTTACTTACTGTTAGGGAACGAACCATCGATTTATGATCATCATGATCACTTTCATTCTGTGATGAGTCATGTTAGTTTTATTTTTGTTTTAATAAATTGTATTAAATGAGTATTTTTGAGAACATCTAAACAATACTCTTTCGCGTTTAACCCTTAATAGGCTACGGCGTTAGCTGCTACTTATTTTATTACGTAGCTGAGCATGGTTAAGCGAGTATTGAGATTGACGTGTCTGTCCGATCGATAACTCTCGATAGAGGTCAAAGATTGACCTCAAATTTGGAAGAAAGCTTTCTTCAATACTGAGGACGAACCCTAATTTCTCGTGTTTTAGGTCATCTATTAACGGGTAAACGCTTGAATTTTTTTTTCAAATGGAACCTTGGAAGCTTGTGAAAGCCCATGAAAAACTAAGCCAGACTGAAAATTTATTCAAAATTTTTATACCGTCAACAGCAGGAAGTCCTAGAATCTTTTTTTTTTCAAATGGAATGTATACCTTGTGATAGCTCGTTCGAAAGCCAATAAAATACCGAGTATAACTGTGTATTTAAAATTTCGAAATTTGGTAACTGTCAACTGCAGTGGACGGTTAAAACGTTTTAAAAATGACACATGGATTGTGGCATATCTTATTCGACGGGTCATATCAAACTCTTTTCATGCAACCGGTTCAATTACGATTTAAAAAAAAACAAACACACAATCATCATCGATTACGGATCCGGATCCAGAGCCCATGTAAAAATATAGATTTTCAAGTGATAAAAATCAAGAGGTTCCCACCGCAACGACGGCGTAAGTATAAAGAAGCATGTATGCAATATGAAACATCCTTAAAAAACATGACACACGTATGACTCATGATAAATCATAAAATCTCCGACTCCGATCCGCAACACGAACGAACGAGCACGAGAGATGAAGATGAAGAGAGAATATTTAAACTTGATTATACGAGAACAAGTTGAGAGTGTATGTATTTTGGTAATTAAAAACCTTCAAGCATCGATATAATGTACGTATACCCCCACACAACACAAAAAAAAAAGTTTAGTGGAAATAGAGGACTCGAACGAAGAAGAAGGATAAAATGACAGCAGAGAGAGAAGTTTATTTTTTTTTGGAGTGATTGTCGTCGTGAATCTTGTCTACGTCATACAGAAATTCTTGACTCTTCTATTTAAACATGACCAACATAAATGTATATTATATATATTTCCTAAAAGGCATTAAAGCAGCTCACAAGCAGATCTCTCTCGTCAGAGTCAAAAAGAAAAGAACTCAACCTTGCAACGCATTAAAAAAAAAGATGAAGAGAGGACAAAATGGACAAAACCACTCATGTAATATATTATTATCATGATGATGATAAGAGAGAGTCCTATTTAACTACTTGGCATTAGGATAAAGGTTGTGGTGTTGGGGTGTAGTTTACTCGCATATACGATCTTTCGGGCCATGTAAATCCATACCCCATTCACGTGAAGAAAACATTTTTTTTTTGGAGCACTGTTCTCGATTTACCCCGGATCCACGGAAATGATTTCACGCGGGAAAATGGAGATGTTTTTTGGAACATGAAACAATTCTCTTTTTTGTGGAGTTTATTATTATCACGATAGTTACCATTTTAAAAAAATAAATAAAAAGAGTGTAAGGTAAAAATAAAATTTAAAGATGGACAAGTTGATGCAGGAGGAAATGAGTGGAAGTAACGTGCAGCAGCAGCAGCAGTCCCAGCAGGAGAAACAGGAAGAGATCCAACGGCAGCAGCAGGAGTTCAAGAACCAAGTACTCAATCAGATCTTGGACCAACAGGCTCGGGCGAGATGTGAGTCCAAAACAGAAGCAAATGCAGATTTTAATTTTGGGATGATAGTTTAAAATGATTAATTGTTTGTGTCTCAAGTGTCAACCCTGTCGTTGGCAAAACCGGAGAAAGCGCAAGCGGTGGAGTCACTCCTCATAAACATGGCGAGGATGGGGAGACTAGGGGCCGGTTCCAAAGTCAATGAGGCTCAGCTTATCGATATCCTGGAGAAAGTTGGTGGCTCTCAATCCAGTAATCTTAGTGGTAGTAACTCCACTGGCAGTAGTGGCGTTAATGTGAGTTTATTTTTTATATCAACCAAGACGATTACCTTTTATAAAAAATATTTTTGGGATGATTGCTGCTCGCTCTACAATTAAGCTTGTATGATATGATCACACAGTCGAGATAGGGGAGACTAGGGGCCGGTTCCAAAGTTAATGAGGCTCAGCTTATCGATATCCTGGAGAAAGTTGGTGGCTCTCAATCCAGTAATCTTAGTGGTAGTAACTCAACTGGCAGTAGTGGCGTTAATGTGAGTTTATTTTTTATATCAACCAAGACGATTACCTTTTATAATAAATATTATTGTGATGATTGCTCGCTCTACAATTAAGCTTGTATGATATGATCACACAGTCGAGATAATTTATTTTATTAAAATATGATGTATGTGCACTATTTAATTCCAGTTCACCCGCCGCCGCGTGGATGACGATGATGACGACGAATACAACAAAATCATGGAGGATTTGTAGCATTTTCAACTGTTTACTTTTTTAATTTTTTTTTTTTAAATTAATAGTTTTAACCATGCG
Organism: Seira musarum; assembly: GCA_027743895.1. Classification (NCBI taxonomy): domain Eukaryota; kingdom Metazoa; phylum Arthropoda; class Collembola; order Entomobryomorpha; family Entomobryidae; genus Seira; species Seira musarum. The sequence goes on from JAHZMX010000149.1 coordinate 10,874, forward strand.
CTTAAATAATGTAAATATTATGTTTATACACAAGTTGTAAATAAAAATAAAAAGTTAATATCATTATACTCAAAATTGTAGATGAAGATAAATTTCAACGACCACTAAGTATATTATTATTGGATGATCCAGGAGCACCCCCATCATTCTCCAAGTTGATATTATTCCCGAACTGTTCGTACAACGCTTTCTTCAACCCATCCATTTCGGATTTGATCTCTGC
>JAHZMX010000150.1:0-11345 GCA_027743895.1 Seira musarum
GTTCTACTTACACCTACGGGGAATAATTTACAGAGATTTAAAACTGGATAATGTTCTACTCGACCAGGATGGTCACATAAAAATTGCGGATTTTGGTATGTGCAAGGAAGGAATTCTTGACGGAAGAACGACGAAGACTTTTTGCGGAACACCGGATTACATAGCGTATGTTTTGCTCTGCCTTTATTTAAATTCTGTTTAATGCCATTGTAATAAATGTCATGTCATGAAGTAAGACTAAAAATAGTCATTTTTTATGCTTTCAGACCTGAGGTATAACAGCATCATGAATGGGGCAACGTGAAACTTTTCTTTAAAAAATCATTCCTTATGAATTTTAAGTGTTTTTGATTCCTTTTTTAGATAATTTTATATCAACCGTACGGAAAATCTGTTGATTGGTGGGCATATGGAGTTCTTTTATAGTAATTCGCTTAATTAATTGTTTTAATTACTAATTAGAATATAAAAACTGGTCGGATTTGACTTTCTAACTCCCATCTTTAAAAAAAAAACCTTACGTAACTGCCTTTTTTGGTGAGAGAAATGTCCCTCAATCGATTTCCCGAACCCTTCAAGCTTTATTCAATCTCCAAGGTTTCCTAGAAACCCCTCCACAATCCCTCCAAATATCCCGAACTCCCCCAAACCTATAAAACTAAATCAACCCCCCTCTCCCCCGGTCTTAACGAAAGGTATCTGTATGGGGAGTCGAAAGTAAATTTGACATTTTGATGGACACGGTGTCATTAAATTACTCTACGGTCTTGCATGCTTGGTTTGCAACTGTTTCTTTCATGATTACAATGATTACTATCGTTTTGCAGTGAAATGCTGGTTGGCCAGCCCCCATTTGACGGAGAAGATGAAGAGGAGCTCTTTGCAGCCATTACTGATCATAATGTGTCCTACCCAAAGACAATGTCCAAGGAAGCTAAAGAGGCGTGCAAAGGAAACCCCCCCCCCCCCCACCCCGACCTTAAAGAGGTTCCAGACCCTACCCAATATTTAACACGCCTTTGGGCTTTTGAGGTTGGGTAATGTTCGAGTCAAACATGGTAAAGGTGTTAGAGGGGTCCCTTGTATAAGTTATGTTACGAGAGATATATGAAGAATTTTTTAAGAATTGTAAGTCCCTTTCCAACATTATTTACGGTAGTATTTTCTTCTCCCTTTGGACGTTTTAATTTAAACGGACAATACAGTAATCTGGACTAAATCTCTTTCATTCAACGAATTCTTATTTTTCAAGTAGTATTTTCTTCTCCCTTTGGACGTTTTAATTTAAACGGACAATACAGTAATCTGGACTAAATCTCTTTCATTCAACCAATTCTTACTTTTCAACTGCATTTTCGATTAAAAAACAAGTTTTTGCTTAAGTTCACTCACGCTTCAAATCAGGCTGGACAAGAATTCTAACGCAAACAATGTACTGGATACTACTGGATGGAAAGTCTGATGGTTTCATGGGATTTTACACGCTTTAGTTGTTTTGTGCTTTAACACTTACGAGATTGAAGTAATTTTCTAAAATAATATTTTGGTATAGCTTAAAGCTTTCGTTTCTTGAGCACAAAAAGGTTCTAAAAAAATGATATGCAGTGCTTTCAGAATACAACTTAACACTTTTACTTTCCTTTGATCCTTATCCGCTTCGTTTCATGTATTTTTACTGCAAATTCTTGCCTTGTCAGCCAGCACATTATTTTAGCTTTTTAAAAATAATTGCTTTATGAAAGGAACGAATCTTTTACGCATGGCGAAAGTTCCAGTTATTCTAAAAAATAAAAGCATGCTCGAGTAGGAAAAGACTTTTTCATCATAGGAGTCGAAACTGGAAGTGTTTTTTTTTTCACGTTTATAGCTGTTTGCTTTTCAATGTCGGTTTAAGTCGTTTATTAATTAGCTTTTTTGGATGAAGTAATCCTGTTTATAATTAACAATTTCCTATTTTCCTTTCAAATTGTGACCATTCCAATCCTTCTCATTTTTTATTCTTGGTGGTGGGTGTTTTGTGAACAATTTTTTAAAGCTCGAGCTCCAAAGTCATGAGTTTAATTAGGGAAATCAATTCTGAAACAATTTTTCCGCATTTTGAATTCTTCAGAAGAATCCTAGGATGGGGGAAAACTTTGACCCAATTTTCACTCGAGGTCGGACGGACCTCACCCCGCCGGATACCAACAGTCAAATGATCCTTTCCAACTTGACTGGATATGAGTTCAGGTCATTTTCCTTCGTCAATCCAAATTACGAGCCCATCAAACCTGAAGAACTTGTCATTCCAACTACCTAAACAAAATTTCATTCATTCTGAGCACCAACCAAGCAAAAAACCTAAAAATAATAATTTTCTTCACCCGATCCCATTTAATTGCAGTTGTCTAAAGTCGGTATCATAAATCATGATCATATATCATGTCGTCTACAACTACAACTAAATCTACTGAACATTCAACCAAAACCAAACCACTTTCATTTAAAAAAAAATCAATTTCATTCTGTAATTGCATTAAGTACCTAATTCAATTATACTTATTGTAGTATTAATGCTGTAACAATTTTACCATTACATTACCTATCATTACACACTTAAGAATTAATTACTTACGTAAATGTTAATTAGTTGAATACCTGTTCAATGTTTGTTGCTCTTGTTCTTGTTGAAGCATTATTGTTTAGAAAAGTAATCCAGTAATACAAATAATTAAGTGCAACGTTATTTGTAGTTTCTCTAATTCCAAACAAATACCTCTAAAATGTAGTAGCAATGACCTACCTACTTTAATTAGCTATTAAGTGTAAACCATGAACAAACTATATATTATTAATTGTAATTGTACTACAGCATATTAAGCGTAATTAGTAATTAATCAGCAATTAATTGCCAATATTATTGCGATGTAAGATCACAAGTATATCACTTAAGTAAGTTCCTTTATTTTTTGCTTTCAATGTGAAACTTACATTAATTAAAGACAAGTGTCCTAAAAATTGAACCTATTTCGTTTTTTTTTAATTTTTGGTTTCATGTTCCGAAATGTCGTAAAGCCGAAGCTGTAGATATATGGCGAGCTTGAAATTAAGAAATTTATACAAACAGGCTGTATAGCTCGTATTTGTTAACATTTTTTGTTGATTTTCTTCGACTGTTAAACTTGACGAAAGAACGACTAAAAGATTTGTATCTTTTAATTTTTGGCACTGGGGTAATATGAATCGCACAGGATTTCGTAACAATGATGGGCTTTCAGTTAAATATGGCGTTTTTTAGATTTTTTGGCAAATGATATAAGTGTATAAAAATATTCACATTCCGAACTTGAGAATTTACGAAGCATTTTTTTCTTATTTTTCCCCTTTTGCTCAAACCTCATTTGCTTTACCTTATCCAAATTGTACAGAAACATCGAAAAGATGTGAGCAACTTTGACAAGCAGTTCACCCTGGAGAAAACGGAATTGACGCCAACAGACAAGCTATTTATGATGAATCTGGACCAAACGGAATTTCATGGTTTCTCATTCCTCAATCCAGAGTATGTCCAGCACGTCTAACTTAGTCCAGGGGAGGTTTGTCATGATCTGAAAACAAAATTAGTAACAGCAATTTTGTTCACTTGTTTGTGAGTGAGTATTCCTCTGGAATTTGCTAATTCATTGTTCCACAATCCACGTCTAGACTGGTCTACTATGGTCTTGGATGCAAGAAGTATGTTAAGGTTCCTTTGAATTTGTGAATACTGCATAAGTACATTTTTTCTCATTCACAGATGCCACTACTGTTTCCGCTAATTCTTTAATCTTGCATTTATCATTCATTCACGTGAGATATGATTGTCAACTGAACTTTTACTGAAAAATCAATCATTTTACTGTTTAAATGAAACTTAGGAGTAACTTAATCTGTTGAAATAATTCGTAAAAAAATGTGTGTTACCTACTATTATCGGTAGGATAGGTGTAAAGATCTCTGAAGAAAAAAATATATTATGGGACGATTTTAAAAAGACCTTTTCTGTAAACATATTTTAATCTTCACTAATTCTTATTCAATTCCAGAAATGATAAATTCTTAAGGTGCGTATTACTTTGTATTTAATTTAGATTTTGCTATTTAAAATATCTTACGATCATAAATAGCAACGCGTTTATATAAACGATGTACTACATACTCTATCTGCTTATGATTGTTGTCTTAAAAAAAGGATTTACTGCGTATTTGATTAAGGAAGCCTAAGAAATTAAAAGAAACCATTGTTGATCTTATCCGTGTGCCCTATTAAACCTAGTTAAGTACACAGTTAAGTCATTCTCAGTTCTTTGGTCCATTCAATGATTAAGGATACCCCCATGACCGACTTCGGGATTATAAAAATGACAGGAGCCAGGTAAGTAAGTAATAAAAATACTAAATGGGGACATAAGAGGGTCAAAACTGCGACAAACTGATTTTGTTACAATTTATGTTAAATTTTTCATGGAAAATTGATTTAAAGACAAGATAAGATACTATACTTTTCCTATTTGCATATAAACATATTTATCTTCAATTTTTATTCCTTGAACGGAAATTAAATTTAATTACGGATACGACCAGTTTCACACAATTTCAATCGATGCAATGTCCTTGGCCAAAAGATTTTTTTATAAAGCAAGAAAAAAATTTGACTGACCCTTGCCCTATAGATAATAAAGGACGGAGTTTCATATAAAATATTAAAATTATATGTAATATTAATTACCTAAATAAAATCCTAGACTTTACCTAACATACTCCTGCTACTGACTTATTAAAGAACAATTCCACTTCCGTAAAAAATGGCAATGTATTAAGATGATACAAGAACGTTACATGATTATTAATTATCAGTGCTGTTGTTTGCCATCAAGATTACCGAATGGTTTGGCTTGTCTTAAATGAGACTTTCTACCTATTTCCTTGTTCATTGTTCAACCCCACAAACATAATACAACCAATTCTGATTGCCAAAGTATGAATATACACAAGAAACTATTCTCATATAAATTATGTAGGTGCATCATCATAATTCAACTATCTACAGTTAACGGTAACATTTATAAAAGTAGTGAATAGGTAGGTAGGTAGATTAATGAGAAAAGAAACCATTATTGGTTATAGTATAGATTACATAACCAATTGATGAGGTGACCGAAGGTCACGATACAAACACGGACCTCACTCATGTATAGAAAAAATCATCTTTGTATTCGTCGAGAAAAGACGAGCTAAATAAAACATGGCTGATGTGTGTTATGTCCAGATCAAGAGGCTTGTTATGTTCGAAAAAGAGGTTCATATTAGAAATTAATTATCCGTATAATTTTAGAGTCCGCAATACAAAAATAAACTAAATTGGTTGTGTTTGACTCACCTAAATAATTTCCTCGTTTGTGCTTCGGATATTTACGGAATGAATATAATAAGTAGCAGTAGGTGTAGGCTAGTCGAAATTCTTGACATTTAAATTGTAATTATGGTTGGATAATGAATGCAACTATGAGTTGTTGTAACTGTATAAGTAGGATACTAATTTGGTTATGACCTAATTGTGATTCATAATTTATGTCCAAATTATTTATTTTTTATCTCTTTGCCATGAATTCTATTACTAATTGACAAATAATCCGTAAATTTAACTTCTGTAACAATTCACAGATTACAAAAAATATTTACCAAAGCTAGAGTATTTGGTTACGAACGGATATGATCAAATGGCTTACTTAAATGTGAACGTAATCGAATTTGACCTTGGATAAGTATTATTGTAATCCGTGGCCTGTTTTAAATATCGATTTCAATATAGAATCTTTCTATTCTTTCTCTTAACTCTGTATACGTTACAAAGTTACAAGTGATTCCGTTTTTCATTGAAATCTCATTACGAATTTTTCTAAATCTAACATCGGTTCTATTCATAAATTCCTTTAAGATATATGATTTGTTAGCTTTAATTTAATTCATGAACTTACTAATGATTCTACTATCACTAATAAGTAATAATAAAAAGCTCTTTCGAAAACACATTTCATTTTTCAACATTTAAGTAAATTGTGATCTTTCTAACTGGATCATGCAATTTGAGCATAAACTGGTTTCCAATCGCGTTTCAATCAATCTTTTTAAACGTCCTTTACGCCAGAGCAGACAAAGTAAGCATAATGTGGTTAATGACACTAACGACATCAAAGAGTATATGACACTAAAATATTTTCTCTTTCATCATTCGTCATTGCAAAAAAAACATAAAATGTTTCATGAATGCCTACTCCTATTCCTGTCTTTTAGGAAGATATGTTTGTATGGAATATCGAACCCTATTTGTACAGATGCTTCAAAAATGCTGGAATTTAATAGATTAAACCTGAATTGATCTGGATACAGGCTTCATTCAACTAACTCGGCGTCGTGCACATAATCTTGTTTACAGGTAAATCAATGTTCCAGAGGGGTGCTGAATTCTAGACCGATCTCCTGATATTTTCAATGAAGCATGACAAAACAAAATGAGAATGGTTATTTTGAGAATAATAAAATGAGTTGACTACTTCCACGAGTATTCCTCATATTTATTCATGTGTTTTGCTTTCTTTGGAGGCTCTAAGAACTTGTTAACATATTTTGCACATAATCCCATAATTTTCATCGTCTCAAATTAAATTGAAATTGGTTCGTAAAAATTATGCTAATTTGTAAAATTACGTCTTAACATTAAATGCGCTCTACGTTGTAATTAAACAAAATTGTTTCTTCTCCTTAACCTTAAAGAAGAATATAAGACACGGGCACTTCAAGACTTTAAACACGCATTACATATTTTTTATCATAATCTAAAAGTAATATTGCAAGTTAATTAACATAAACAATTGTGTCCTTAAAGCTTTTCTGAAATCATGAATCATTTGGGATCAGCGAAAAAACGACCTTTTACAATACATACATTTGATGATTTAAAATGAAATTGTCAGTCACTCGCTCATACATATATTTATATATTATGGCAACATATTGATAATAATTATTATTATAAACTTTGGAGATGCATTAAAATAGAGTTTTGGATCAGTCTACAAGATATCTAGTTTCTTGGATTCTATGTCACGAGTAAGCTACTACACAAATCACCGCCTACATATTATTCAATGCAACACAAATACAAACATTGACGAATCATGCAAGTTTTTACATTACTTCTCCACAAATAGCTTCATGTAATTCATATTTCAAAAAGGAAAAAATGAACACTTCCATGTTTAATAAAATGTGATTGGTATTTAATTATTAAGTTAAAGCTACTATGCTTCCCGATAAAGTGGGAATATTGTTTAAAATTTTGGATTATCAAAAGGTAACAACGAGATTTCAAAATAAAAAGTGTCAAACTTCTCTAATCAGACTTCCAATAAGTTTTTTTTAGTTCAGCTGAATTATGCAGTTTAGTTAGTTAAAAATTACACAACTACGTCTTCTTTCAATTTGTATTAGACAAAAGCTTACATATTTCTGACATAAAAATTATATTAAGCCGCGACTTCTCACGATCGCTTGCTGTCGTTATAACGGAGAAGGTCATAATAATTACATTTAGTTTAAATATATATTTACAATCCTAGCCTGTCAGTAGATCGTTTAACTATTTGGTTATGGTTATTATATGCAATCGTTGCAGCGAGTTTAATTGTAAATCAGAGTTTTAGATCGTTAGAATCTTTCTCAGCCAGATAACATGGATTATCCGTCATTCTTTTCGTTATTTTCATGTAATTTGGTCTATTCTGGTCTTGCCCGCACTACTGTCTTTCTGGGGATAAGTATATGCTTTTTTTTCTTCTTAAATTTCTTGAGTAAAGATCAAGTATTGCCGGAGGTGGTTGGGCCAGCCACCGAGGACGACGACGAAGTATTATTAGCTTGTGCCTGCGCCGCAGCAGAGGTCGAGTGCACCGAAGACAAGTGTTTATGGTACGCGTGGGACACTGAAAACGCTGCAGAGCATAGCCGGCATTTGTACGGTTTTTCTCCTAAATAATATATATTTCAAATTAGGTCAAATTATTTGGATATTATTATTATTATTATTTGACTCAAATATTTTTATGCAACTGATTTTGATAAATAAATCCAATTTTACCTGTGTGGGTACGCATATGCGTCTTCATTGATGAGCTAAATTTCCATAAAAAATACATTTAATCTAAATCCTTCAAACTTTTTATTATTCGCAAATATTAAGCAAGCAAACCTCTGTGAAAACGCCCGGTCACACACACTACATTTGTATGGCTTTTCTCCTGTATGTATTCTAATGTGCACGGTAAGTTCCTGTCGTTTCTTAAATCTTTTCCCACAATACTCACAGGAAAAGGGTTTATCCGGAAATGCTTTATCAGGACTTGTCCCTCCGGTAGCTGCGGAGGTTCCGGGTTGATTATTCGCTGCACCAGCTCCTGTGTGGGCACTATGCCGCTTTAAATGGGCATCCAAGTGCCACTGTGAGGTAAAATATTTGTTGCACGGTTCGCATTTGTAGTGGTAACTCCGAGCTATTTTAGGTTTCCGCTCGCCATTCGTTTGATAGTGCTGCTGCGGTTGGTGATGATTGTTGGAAGACTCTGAGGTCCCAGTTTCGTAGTCCGTTCCGCCGGAGTTTACTGATGTCGGTGCAGATAACATTCTGTCACTTTCTGCCGTTGCATTGATGTCATTGCCAAGAATGAATTCGGGTACTTGGGGAAAAACTACAAACTCTTCCACATTAAATTCCGCTTGCGAAAAGGATTCCTGGCCTGATCCCACGCGGTCTCCATCTGTAGGGATATCGATACTTTATTCTCCAAAACTAAATTTAACATTGGCGTCAGAAGTCACAGGAAAGCATGTTAATTGATTCACAAAAAATGCGATATGTGAAGTAATACTTGTAAATGTGAATAATAAAAATACCAGGTTTGCAAATAACGCGGGCCACTCGCGAGTCCTGATCTGCTCATTCATGGCCAAATACGAAGATCGAAGAAGCAAAGACATCGTGAATGAATCGATACGAATCGCAAACGAAAAAATAAAAAAAAGTCGCTTAATGACTTGGTGTCAAAACTATGCTTACTTTGTCACAACTCCAACCCAAATCTCATGAATCGAATACAAGAACAAACCAAAATCTAGCCAGTCAATGAATGACTATAGGTCTTGCCTGTTTGTCGTCTCACAACTGTGACCTGGGGGTGTCCATTGATTCTCGTCGTGGTTATAAGTTCCAATGGATTATTTTCGGAAGATGTGCTGGCTCCAGCGGCAGCCATGGCAGTGTCGATTATGGTTGATGGGGCGCCAGAAGTTGAAGGGATCGTTATTGTCGCGCCCACCGGCGGTGGACTGTGATGACCGTTTTCGATATGATGAGCCGCTTCTGCAGCAGTGACCACTCGTGTGGTGATTTGATGGCTCCCTGTTGAGGTCTGAGTAACGGGATTTACTTTGGCTAGACTTGCTTGCATTGCGGCATTCATAAAATTGGAATGACCTCCAGAGCACAAGCTCATCTTGAGACCAAAGTCCACGACAACTTCGTCTAGGAACCAAAATAAAATTCAAAGTCTTACCAATAATATTTTCTTCTTCCCAACTCTTTTTTAACTTAACCAGCGAAAAGAAAACCAAAACTATCATTAGGGCATTACCGAACTTGTCGCTGAGAAAGGTCTCCAAAACATACACACGACCCGTCAGACGCCATATCTAAAAGGCAAACAAGTTTATTAATTTCTCAAGCTTTCTGGATTCACTTTAATGATAAATCTTCTTGAATCAACTCAGACTAACCGTGTCTTTGAGAACACTGACTTCTTTTTCTAAAGTTTGCTGACGGAGTTCAAGCTGTAGTAAATTCGCCATTCTAGCTGCGTCAGCCATTCATTGGACTTGAAATTAAAAAGATTGCATTACATACATGAGTAAATCCTTTATAACGCTTTATCATTCCACTAAAATTAAAATAAATCTTCGTCTATCAATCATTATTATTTAATATTAATATGTACCTTCAAAAAGCTTATTTCAAAATTACAAACTTCCGGAAGCCGAAACAACGAAACTCCTTCCAGGAATCCAAACGATTTTCAACTTCAATACTATATTAATTAATATTGCCACCTCCTTAAACACGGAAGTTAGTCTTCACACTTTTGTCACAAACTCACAACCGAATAGTGAGAACAGATGAATTGACTTGATTAATTTCCTAATTAAAATAATGTCATCATGTAGAATAAGCTTTCCATCCTTTTGTATTATTCTGAAACGACATCAGTATATCAGTCTCAATATAACACTACAAAACTCTCCGCATCACAAATCACAACACAACAACGAAAACAACACACCGTTTTGTAAATGCATGTGCATTAAGAAATCAATCAAACGAGTCAATCTCCTTTCTACTTTCCCCTTATCTTCTTCACTCGGTCTGTCAATAAAAACAGATGATAAGTGGCAGATCCTTCTTATTATACACACATGCATCTAAAAATCAACATATTCAGACGAGTGCATCAATAATCCAATTTAAATTGCTATTGCTGTTTCCATCATTCATCGAAAAAGTTTGAGCCCAAAACCTTAATAATTTTTATTTGTTTATTTATGCAGTGATTTTTTAATGTGTAAAAGTTATACATAAGTTAAATGGAGAAGTTGAGAAGAGCCTATCTTCCCGCGGTAGTAAAAAACTGTATAAATGTCCTCAGCATAGTTTCCCCTTTTACTTTTGGTCCAAGTCTTTTATTATTGCTCATTGCTCTCCCCGTCCAAAATGGAATGGATTATCAACCCAGCAGCAAATAAGAGATACGGCCAATGCAATAAATGCTGCTGTGTTGCTGGCTGACTGAAAGCAAATGCAGAAAAAAAACGAAGCACCGGGCAGACCAATTACCGAGACCAAAACATGAAGCAAATCAAGCAAATGAGATGAGAAAAAAAGGAGAGGAGACGGAAAGAAAGGACATATCCAAAACTTGAAGAAAAAAAACTTTTTTCTCTGATGATGATGCTGGCTTTTTGCTCTTCGATCTTCTTCCATTGCTTTTCCCCTTCTTCTTAATTCGCATGGCTTGTCATTTCAGCGTTCTTTCCATTTCCAAGAATGAAAAGGGCTTGTTGCTTGGGTAGGCGCTTCGTTTTGCACATCATTATCATTGCATTTTCATGAAACTTCAGGGATCTCGAAGGATTCTTCATGACCCTGCACTTGCTATTTTGCCAATTTCTGCATAAAAAAATGAAAAACTTTGAATTCTTCCATATTCGTTTTTATTTTTTAT
>JAHZMX010000151.1:0-11806 GCA_027743895.1 Seira musarum
CCTCATGGGATTTTCGTTACTTTGAAACAGGCGCTCTTTTCTCTGGCTATCAGCTATCTATCACTATGCAGTGAGGTATGAAGCGAAAGAATACCGAAGTAGCAATTGTGAAAAACAGGGTTCTTGAATTTACCTCATTTTCAAGTATTTGTCAAATTTGCCCATGCGAATGACAATCAATTTAACGTTATATTGCGAATGGGTAGTTGTCTTTATTGAAATAAGTAGAGTAAGACCAAGAAAACAAGAACTATAATTTTTCACGGATTATTTTCTAAATATCTCGTTACTTTATCATGTGTTCTAATTTAACCATGAAATTCATATTCATTTAGATCCCATTAAGACCACAAGCATAGCAATTGTGAGAATATATTTATCTCCCTGTTAGCCTGTCCGTTTTGCAACGTATCCAGGAAAAGTTAATGTTTAAACAAAATGTATGGACAAAAGTAATTAAAGTAAAACCTCCATATAAGATCACCCCAAGAGCAAAGGTTTTTTGTGTCTAATATAGAGGTGCTTCTATATAGAAATTTCTATTTAAGATCAAGTGTCCTTTATATGGAAATTTTGTACATAAATACAATACGGCAAAGCTTCTTGTTGCCTATTAAAAGAACAGCTATCACAATTAACAAAAGTCAACATAAACCAATTTTATTACAGAAAATTATTTCACCACCTTGAAGTATTTCTTATTTATAAAAATTGAGAAGAGTGATTTGCAGAAAAAATCTGCCTGATCTTATACAGAGGACATTTTTAATGGCTTTGCATGTTGTGTGTATCTTTTATATGCATCTAATACAGCGGTGATCTTATGAGGAGGTTGGTCTTATATAGGATAATCTAATATGGAGGTTATACTGTAACTATTCCTGGGCTAGACAAAACATTATGAAAATAATTTTAGCACAAATTCATTTAAATAAGTTTGTGCATTACAGAATGTAAAAAAACATTGTTGAGTTGATCTTGTTTTACTATTCATCATTACAAATTTTTTAGCTTTTCGGATCAAGCTTGTGGAGAATGATCTTCACGAGAAATAAAACCTTAAGAAATTTCATCTGAAAAATATTAAACTTTTAATTTTCCATTCGACTGTCACCTTTTTACTTGATCAATGCTGTTATATCCACATATACTGTTTATAAATGTCTGTAAAAATCACTGCATTATTCCCCTTGAATGTGTTTGGCCAATGCTGTTAAGTCAACAAATGTTGGTCGTTCCTGTGGTTTGATATTCCAGCAAGAGACCATGATCCGATGTCTATTTATAAATGAATCGTATTGATAAAAAAGTAAAATTTGTGCAGATTTCTATTTGCACATCAGCTTACATTGCTTTGGTTGCATGGGTAGGTATCTGTAGTCGCATTCCTTTCTCAAGTTTTTCGATATAATCAAAGTTAAGGGAAAGGTTTGGCACGGCAGAGCCTCGCGGGTTTTCTTTATGTACTTTTCGTAGTCATAAAATCGCCTCGATAATCCAAAATCTGAGATCTTTGCGGTGCCTTGTGATGACAAAAGCACATTCCTTGCAGCTAGATCTGCATGAATCACGCCTTTCTGGGCAATATATTCCATCCCACAAGCAATTTCATAGGACCAGCGGTGCATAGCTTTCACGAATTTGTTTTCACTACGATTTTCATATTCCCTTTTTTGTCTTAAAACTGTCAAACGATTTTTGAGGCTGCCCATCTCACATAATTCTGTAGCGACGTAAACACTACCACTTTCAAGTTCAGCGGTATAAGCCCCAAGGATGTGAATAATGTTTGGGTGCTTTCCCAAATGGCTGAGAATCTTGATTTCGGATAAAAGACCTTTTAAAGCTGTTGGTGGACAATCTGGTTTTGTTGTCTTCAGAGCCACATCCAGTACCCTGTTTCCATCTCTGATTATTCGAGCTTTAAAGACACATCCAAACTGGCCAACGCCTAAAATTTCATCCTTTTCTGGAAAGTATATAACGGCGCTAAGTGCTTATTAGACCATAAAAATTTAACTCGATGTTACATACGTATATCCAAATTTTGTTTTGGTATCTCCAAATTTCGATCGTAAGGACGACTTAGAGCAGATATATCGCCGGCAACTCGTTTTGAATCATGGCCATCCAAAAAATCGCGAATGTCCTTACTGGTCAGTGGAAATTGGACAAGTGCAGTTTTCCTTTTGTAATAAATGAAGATTAGAAAGCATGCACCAATTGTAAAGATAACAATGATGAGAACGCCTGCCACAATGTATAATATTGTTTCCAAAGATGGGTTTTTCTCCATTTTATTTCTGGAGATTTGACTTTAATTCTAGAAAATAAAATACGAAAGTCAGAATCAAACTGGCCAATTATTTTCCAAAATGAGCATGAATTGTGGTTTATTTGCTCTGTTTCACGGCAAATACTTTGTCGTAGTTTTTTATTTGCAATTTTTACCACTAAGCGATTGCATAGACTAAATAACAGCCACCAGGTAGGTCAGACTAAAAGTTTACGCACCTGATATTTTCTCCAAGTATGTGGACACATTCCCAATTGGATCATTTTGTATCAACCTCCACCATCCTAAATAAGCATCTTCCAGCTTTCTATATGGATTATCAAAGGCTGGAAGGAACATTTGGAAGTTATGTTTGGAGGCAAATGCATCAACCTTTTCCCAATATTCCACAAGATTCTCAATGTTGCTGCCATTAGTAGGAAAATAGGTGTAGCCTGCTACCTCAATGTCTTTATTTTTGGCTTGAATACTAGACCGATCGCGAAGCACTTCGTCACGAATTTGATTAAAGCTCTCTTTGCCACCGAGATTACCAAATTTGACGTGCGGAGTATACTCGCACACAATCAAGTTGGATTCACGAAAAATACTATGAATTGCAGTCAAAATTTTTTCGTAGAACATGCTTTGTACTAACAATTCACTTTGTCTGTGTTCTTCAAAATTTCCGCAGTACTGCACCGTCCCTATTTTGAGACCGAGATTTAAAGACGTGTCCTTAAACTTCAAAATCCATTTTAGTGTTGCTTCAGCTAACTCTATGCTATTAATGTCGTACTTTGTAAACATTATTCCTTCTACTGTCCCAGGATAAATCAAATTTGCTTTTCTCGCTTCATCAAGAATGTAGTTTATTTCTACTTCGGTGTATTCAGGATGAACATGACTGTTTGTAACACCAATGATGACCCTTAAGGACGTCGTATTTCGTTTGAGATTAATTCGAGCAGCGGCTCCAGCAAACGTAGCCCTGACAATTGAATCGTTTCGATAAAGATCTGTTACGCTCCTCAAAAATGGAGCTGCGTGAAAATTAACAGGTTAGTTTAGCTAGTTCGGTTTTGAATACGAAATTAAAATTTTTTACCTTTAGATGTATCAACGGTTGCTAGAACTATCCTTGAAAATTTGGTTGAAACTAATTCCAACATAGTCGCAGCATCCTTTTCATCCCAGTTTGCAAATAATACACCGTCTCGTAAATTCCTTACGTAGGGTTCCAGAAATACTCCAGTGTAATTAGTGAATTGAAAAGATTTTGCATATGGCAATTTTATGAGTATGGTTGATGCCAAGAGACAAAAGAAAATCATTTTGGTTATTTTATTGATCCTTCTGTTTTCTTTTTGACAACCATTACTGTTTGCTCTATATCCTAGAAAATACAGTAAGTTTATTCAACAAAGCAATGCCGAATTGAAAATAATAATTATTATTAGGAAATTGCGGGTTGAGATTGCGATTTTATTATTACTAACTAATGGTTTAAGTAGAATTCATCGTCCAATCAAACTTGAATGCATAATGGGAAAAAGGAGTTATGCCACTTCTCACGCCATCGAAAAGAAAAGTTGGTTAATCCAAAATGATAGAATTTAGGCTTACGCAAATATACAGCATAACTTAGCTGGCGTAATGTAATGAACTCTGATGAGGAAGCAAGAGTCCAGTAATGACGAATGGAGTCACCCTATTTTTTTGAGAAAAAAGGTTCCACAATTCCACTAATTTTAAATTGTTCCTTCCGCTGTATAACCACAACCACATTTCAGTACATTAAGAAATTATCCTTTGATTATTCCCACTAAACATATTACTAATTCATTACAAAATGCATGTGCCAAACCAGCTTAATTGCAATTACAACACAACAAATGCAAACCATAAGGGTTTATTCCAAATCATGCTTTAGTATTTTATGACAGCCCCGCGACGAAATTCTCGACCACTTTCTTTGAAATTGAGTGTGAAAAATTGATTCTTTGATTTTGACTACAGAATGTCCCAAAGTATTTTCGATGCCAGGAAATTCTTTCAACAATAATTTCTGCACTCCAGGTAATATATAGTACTTATAGTTAGAGCGTCAAGAAATAATGAGGGTTTAATTTTTAGTATTGAATTATTTAATTTTTTGTAAGCTTTAAATGACATAAGCATAATCATAGAGGTCCGATTCCCGTTTACCATTAACTAGCATTTTCAAATTGGTGAAGGTTGGCCTTCCATCCGGTCTTAAATCCCAGCAACGTGTCATAATTTGGTACCTGAGAAACACAGAAGTAAATTTTAACATCCCGTCAACTACATTTTTGTAAACAGGAAAAAGGAATATAACGTTTCAGAAGTTGCATAACAAGGTTGTTCCATCCTCATTCCATTTTCCAAATCATGAATGAACTCATCATTCCACGAATGTATTGGAAATGGCTGATCTCCAAGAGAAAATATTTCCCACAAAGTTATTCCATAACTCCAAACATCACTTTTTGTGGAAAATTCTCCAAATTTCAATGTTTCAATGGCCATCCATCTCCACGGGAGGTCCTGTTGCGTCTGCTTGACATAATTCTTATACTCACATAAACATTTAGATAGCCCAAAATCTGTTAATTTTGGTATTCCTTCGGAAGTTAAAAGTACGTTCCTAGACGCAAGATCTGCATGGACTACACCTTTCCCTCCAAGATACTCCATCCCACAAGCAATTCCATGCGACCAACCGTACATCAATCGAACCAAATTACTTTTCCCCTCATTTTGGGACTCATTGTCTCCGGCAGACTTCCTTAAATTCACCAAATGGTCCTTAAGACTTCCCATACCACAATACTCGGTGGCCAAGTACACAATGCCTTGTTCTAATTCTGTCGTGTAGGCCCCACAAATTGAAACAATATTATCATGCTTGCCTAAGTATGTAAGAATTTTTATTTCCGCAAGCAGAGATGTCATTGCCGATTGAGGCGAATCACTTTTCAATGTTTTCAATGCCACTTTTGTCGTCCCTTCAGTGTTTTTGATAAATGCCTCAAAGACACATCCGTATTGGCCAGTACCAAGAACTTTGTTCCAAGCTGAAATAATAATTATTTTTAGAATTTACTGTGATAATTTGCAATCAAAATTAATAAATAATTCAAGATATAATTTGATTACATATTTCCAGATTTTCCTTTGGAATTTCTAAGTTTGTATCGTAAGGGTGATGCAATGTTTCGGTTTTAAAGAAGTAATTTTCACTGTTTTGATAAGCAGCGTTTCTGTTAAAAAAATTGTCAATTTCCCGTTTCCGTATGAGATTGGTTAGCCGGATCCGACGTTTCTTGTGTAGGATCCATATGGAACATATGGAGACTCCAATGATAACTAGAAGCATACCAAAAATTCCACCATATGCTAAATAATTTGACGAATTATCGTCAATTTTTATAGCAGGGTTTTTGATTGTGGTGGAATGAAGAACAGATTTTGGTTGTTTTTCTGGAAACGGTACAAACCTAGTATTATTTGGACTCCGTATAACAGATATTATTTGACTCACATTTGTGTAACAAATATTTTAATTGATAGCAAATTTTTCAATTTGTGAAACAAAAATGAACTAACGACAAGTCTTTTAAATCATTATTTTTAAATACCTGAAATTGTTTCCACATATCCTGACACATTTCTACTCAGGTCGTTTCTAGTCAACCTCCACCATCCAATATGCGCAAGCGTTCCAATCAGCTTCGAAAAGTTTGGGTTATCAAAAGCAGGAAGAAAGACTGGGTACTTGTGTTCAGTCGCAAATTTATCAGCCTCAATCCAGTACTCCTTCATTAATGTTCTGTTATACGAATATTTAGCTTCCGTAGGCCAGAAAGTACCAAATAAGACATCAATATTTTTATTAAACTCCTTCAGTTTTTCTCGATAACGAAGAATTTTCGGTTGCATTTTTTGGAACGTGTATTTTGCACCATATTTTGTAGAGTTTGAATACGCCTCGATAGCACAAATCGCGAAATCAGATATCAGGGCAAATTCTTTCCAAGTTTCTAGATTTTTTCCAGCATTCCTCCCGGAAATGACGGGATTACATAATTGCAAAAATCCAATTTCAAGGTCAAGGCCAAAGCCTAATGTCATGTTTTTAATACGTTGAAGCCAATGAAGGGTTAAAGCGTCTGTTTCTAAACCGACGATTGCAAAATTATTGATGACCAAAATTCGTTTCACAGTTCCATCATAAATTGAATTTGCGATTCGGGCAGCATCTATAGCAACGTGGGCTTCTGTGTTTGTTTGTTGCGCCTGGTCACTTCTTAACCAAATTCCAACAATGACTGTGAGGCATGTACAGTTTCGTTTTCGGTTAATTAGAGCTGCAGCTTCAGCCGTTCTTCCTGCTACGTTTGTGTCCTTTAAGTATGAATGATTTTCCACGTATGGGGCTGTAAACGAGAAATCATTTATAAATTTCAAAAGTTTTTATCACAGCCAATACGGTTTCTTGAATAAAATTACCGTCGCGTACGTCCACAGTGAGGGTGAGGATATTTGAGAATTTGGTTGACACGACTTCCAAAGCTGTTTGTACTTCCTCAAATTCATACGTGGGAAGGTCTGGAATAGGATTTCCACCTTCCGCATTCTTCACGTAGGGTGAGACAAATACGCCTGTGTAGTTCCGGTTGAAGTCTACACATAACGTGCAGGGGATAAATGTCGTGACAATAAATAGTATGGAAAACAAAGTTTGCTCCATTCTTTTCCTCAAAATTTTCTGAATAGTCAAAGTCAAATTTACGAACTGACGAGTGAGTGATGGGAGACTGCAAACTACCGTGATTTATACGAAAAACCAAATTGCGTTGTCATTGTCATCATCAATTATTGTTAAAAGGACAGGAAAGCTAGAAATTTTAGCAAATTTTCTCGTTACTTCATTTTGTGGTCATATTCAATCGTCATTTGATAATCATTTCCCATAATAACCGCACAGCAATTTTAAGAATATATTTACTTATGCTAATATATTCGGTTGGCGCACCAAGAAATTGAAGATATTTCATCTTAAATTACAATAATCAAGAAAATTGGATTAGCCGCACGTTTCCAGTCCAGGCCAATTTAATACTTTTAGCACAAATTCATACAAATAAATTTTTACATCAAAGAATTTGGAAACAAAATATGCAATTTAGATCGTGTTATTCTCTTAATTGAATTTTGCGTGACCACAGCGTCCGTATCGGATCGAACTAAAATTGGCTAACTTCCAATAACAGAATCCGTCAACATTACCGTCCTTGCGGTGGCCATGCAGTCCAAGTGGGATAGTTTGGATATGTGGTTCCTGCTGCTTCAGTTGCAGTTGTATTTTCATTCTTGTTGGATGCATTATCACCAATGATAGCAATTTGTACAATGGATGGTGCACAACATCCGTCCTTGGTTTCAGGATTTAAACTTTTGGATGATACGAGGGTGAAGAGGATGATCTTTACGAGAAATGTAATCTTGAGAAATTGCATCTGAAAAATATTACAAATCTTAATTTTTCATGGTACTGAGATTATACGTACTCAATAACGGTGTGCCGACAAACCTTAATTCACGATTTATGTAAGTTTAACGATTCGATACAAGTGATGCAAAAATCCAAAGAAATGAATAATTACAAATTTTGCGAGTTTTGTATCTGAAATTGCAGAATTGGCTAACTTCCAATAACAGAATCCGTCAACATTACCGTCCTTGCGGTGGCCAAGCAGTCCAAGTGGGATAGTTTGGATATGTGGTTCCTGCTGCTTCAGTTGCAGTTGTATTTTCATTCTTGCTGGATGCATTATCACCAATGATAGCAATTTGTACAATGGATGGTGCACAACATCCGTCCTTGGTTTCAGGGTTTAGACTCTTGGATGAGACGAGGGTGAAGAGAATGATCTTCACGAGAAATATAATCTTGAGAAATTGCATCTGAAAAAAAATATGCAACTTTTGATTTTTCATGCTACTGAAATTGTATGTACTCAATAACCGCGTGCCAACAAACCTTAATTCACGATTTACGTAAGTTTAACGATTCGATACAAGTGATTCAAAAATCCAAAGAAATGAATAATTACAAATTTTGCGAGTTATGTATCTGAAATTGCAGTCTCCAGCAATAGCAACAGCAAAGTTTGAAAAAAATGAATAAAATACTTTGCTGTTTCTACGCGTTTGTGAATTGAAAAAAATCTTGTTTTTATGCAAAAATGAACGTTCTGACACAAACCACTTGTACTAATAGATTTGAGTGACATTTCACCGGTTTTACTCGTAATAAATAGGCTCGATTACAAAAAATCACGAAAGAATATTTGAATTTCTTGTCCGTACAAGTTTGTCTAATATTTACTTACCTTCGAATGTCCGCGAGTCTGCCCAGACACTGTTCAGCACAACTTACTGCTGGTTAAGTATTCCAAGTTAAAGGTAGAAACTACTGCTTACATAGTTCCGGAAATTTTATTTCGCAGGATTATATGAACGGGGGCTGTGCTTTAATATGGACTATTGTATACTAACTCTTTAATGCCGGCTACCTATGCCAGCAAATGCACTTATGCACTTTTCTACTATTAAAGTGAATAGACAAATTGCGCAGAGGTAGCAATATAGAATAAAAATGATTTGGAATTCTTCAACCGTAGCTCTGTCATTGGCATTACTACCATTTTGTGTGGAAACACTTCCTAAAAATTCTGAATGCGAAATTTTTCGTTGAAATTTCACAAGGTAAGAATAAAACCAGGGTATGTCTTCAGAGTTAGAGTTTCATCGAATAACCTGTGTCATTACCTTTAAAGCTGTGGATAGTTGCTCACCCTTGTGCAAATACATATAATTCAATTCCGCCCTCTATCAATGCTTTGATCCATTGAAAAATCTTATCCGTTAAGAAGAAACGTTTCGAGGTCTGCCAAATTTCTGGAAGAAGTACAAGAAAATCGGGTTGGCTAACGGGATTGAAAAATGATTTGTTACTGAAAGTCAACAAGAATGGAAGAGTCCTGAAACGAAATGCGCCGTCTTGTATGATCACCATGCAACCTGTGGTCGTACAATTGAGTCAGGGTTTAGGAAATGTGTTTAATCTTTTCAATCTGATGCATCCTATTGGTATCGAACGAGAAATATTCCAAAGTGATTGGAAATATATGAAGTGACTGGGTGAGCGGAAAGTGCATGACACGCTTAGAAGATTGTCATAAAAACCTAAGTTTGACTCCGTTGAGTCTACTGAGGAGGTGTGAGCAATAATTTTTGCAACTGCTTGTGGTGTTTCAAGAACTGTTAAATTTTTTGTAGCGGCAGATGAGAATACATCACTTTTAGTTTTAGGGATATCATCTGGATAAGGTTTAACCGTCAAATCAGAGTAAATTGAAAAACAGTAAAAATTTCTTAAAAGAAACGATGCTATGCACCATATCAAAACAATAATACAATTTTTTCTAATGTCCCGGCATTTTACGCTACTGTCGTCCTGTTCGAAAAGAATCGCCAACAAAAGGATAGGCCAATCAGTAGTAGATCTGCTATTTGGATTATGAGTAACCTGTAAGGTTATTAGTAGACTGCTTAAGTATAGCAGCGATAAATTTAAGACTATCCACACAACATAATGAAAAGGCTTGAAAAATAGGTACAAGTCAAGGAAGACTCGAGGTTGACTTTCTTTATCTCCCAATATGACAAAAAAATTCAAACCAGCTGCAACAGATCCATAAGGAATTCTATGCGTTGTCCTAAGTACCTAAAAATCAAGTATTTAATAAAATGGCGAACTCAATCTCCAAATTATTGCAAGTGAGGTATTGTGAAAATTTTCTACACCTTCTAGAAGCACCTATTTACGTTTTGGCAGAAGAGGTAACGCAAGAAATTACTAATTGTCCTGCTGATAGCGTACAATGTCTAAAATTTGCATTCCTTTATCATTGACTGCTTGAAAACAAGAGCGTTGCAATAGTCTTTTATTATTTAATTGCCGTAAACACCTTGAAAAAGTACCGACTTTTTGCATTACCTATAAATAGTGAATATTTATAGAAAATCATTTTCCCTACTGGAGGACAACTGTACAAATATTTTGTATTTTTGAAAAATTCCATTGATCAAAGCATCAAAAACAAACCAAAGCAAACTGTAATTGTGATGTATGTAAAGATGTCTAAATAAAAATGATTTGTTATTGTTTTATTATTTTTAAAACATGCATATTCCGTGTATTCTGGTTCAGAAACGGTGTTGAATGATAGCGCTGGTTTGAAACATAACAACGGGGTCGAAAGGATGAAGATAAATCGATTGCGGAGCGTTTCACTTATTTCCTAGTATGGTATCTTATTTCTCATCTGACAATCCGATTGAAAAATTTCATTTTTTTGTGAATTGAGCACAATCATAAGCCTTCACGTTTAAATTTGCAGTTTGCATTACTCCATAGTTTTGGCGTAAACCGAAATGTTTGAAAAATGTTATCAGCTTGGGAATTGGCACTGACACCTGCAGGCAAAATTTTTTAAATATTTTAAAAAAAAATTTACAGCAAATTTTTTAATGAAACATTGTTAATCATCAAAAAGTAGTTTCAACAAAAACAAGTTTGGAAATTCGAATTTTTTAAATTCATAAGAATATAGATTTTGTCGTGTGCGCACCAATGGTTTTTGATGTGTTTGTATTATGTTATTAAAAGAGATAAAAGCTTGAATTTACGAACAATTACCAAATAGTTCGAGCCGTAAGTTGGTAAATAGATGCATTTGATCATGTTTAATTTACTGAAAAAAATACATTTTGAGTACAGTGGTGTGAGGAACTTCAATAAAATTAAATGGATACAAATCATGTAAATTCTCTGGAATTCAGCTTTATACAGCTCACAATGCAATGGGGAATTACGATTTTTGTGGTAATTTTTACAATATGGGTAGCTTTTTCATTCTTTGAACGTTTATGATAAGTATAACTAAAAATGTTAACAACTGGGATGACCGTACCCGACTCAGAACACCAACTTCTCGATGGAATCAACCATTTGAACTTGCTATAATAAGAATTCATATCGATGGAATTTATATTTCTTGACTGTTGCTTTATTAAAACACTTTTGTGAACTAGCTTACTTCTGATTGAATTATACTCATTTTTTATAATTCTTTGCAAAGCAAAGATATTTCGAAATTACTGCAGATACTTTGGGTATAAACATCATTTTAAAGTATATCTAGCTGCGTGGTTTTGCTGGGACAACACCACCGACACCTATTTGCCTCCTGGCATGGCCCAATTTGTCCAGTCCTGGTAATATCCCCACGTTGTTGTATCTGGAGCTAATGTGGTTGGATTTGGACTGCGAGTTACATTCAAATCATTGTCGCCAATTACGGCTACTTGGACAATTGATGGTGCACAGCATCCGTCCTTAGTCTCTGGATTTAACGACTTCGACGTAACAGTTGCAAA
>JAHZMX010000152.1:0-17126 GCA_027743895.1 Seira musarum
TGAAAAGAAATAGGTGTCATCCTCAGTACGCAAGGAACCTTTGTTCCAAATTTGAGGTCAATCGGTGACCTCTTTCGAAAGTTATCGTTTACACGGACAGGAGGACAGACGGTCACATCATTCTCAATACTAGCTTCGCAAGCTCAGTTACGTAATAAATATTATACCTACCCAATTACCTCAGAGCCGGGAACTCATTTGTTTAACTTTGAGACTGAAATAGGCAAATTAGTGATCATTAAAATTGTCGTACACCTACGTGATCGATGCAACCACGTAGACAGAACAAATTCAGAATAATTTTAATTTTTTAGGAGACAAAACTACGTGGTGTAGGTAATGTCGGTTACGAATGGGTCTGAAAATATAAAAAAAAAAATTCCAAGACTAAGACTTTGGTTAAACGAATTAAGCTTGGATGAAAAAAAAACTTTCAAAGCTTCTTGATCGTTATCCTTTCATTTTTTTCTAGTTTGTAATGTGTAACGTTTCATTAATGAATGGCGCTAACGCTATCTATTAAATGCCATATCCTAAATTCATATACAAATAGATTCATTCTTTACCGTTTTACTTCCAACTCAATAAATTTTCCGCTGCGGTTCACCGTCAATGAGAAGGAAATCAACATTACCTTTGTTTAAGTTTCATTTCACATCCACCTTATCAAGAATTACATTACTTGAATAATTGGTGATGCTAATTTATGATTTATGATTTATTGTACTTTTGTAATGTGGAAAAGCACAGTTAAATTTTTCCCAGACGCAAAGTCTTCTTAATTCATTCGTACTCTGAAATTGAAAATGACGAACTCGTCTTACGTGACTTTGAGGTAAATATTTACTATTTCTTCATATTAACTGAGCATAATCACAAGATATTATGTACTAATATAGTGAGAGTGTAAGAAATATACATTTTGCAATATAGACTGCCATCAGCCATCACATCCTGTATTTAGCCTTAATGAGTCATTTCAATACGAAAATTAAAATTTATCCAGAGCACAGAGTATCATTTAAATTATTCATTGCTACATCTTTCCAGAATAAATTATGATTGTAGATGAATTTTTACCAAAACTTTCGTAGTATTTTTCCTTTGGTCGGTACCTGCTCAGATTTTCACTGAAAGGTGTGTAACACTAATGATATTCTCAACATAATTATTTAGGTATGTATATTCGTAGTAAATGAAAAAGAAAACAAATCTTTTGCTGACGCCATGATTTTTACGGATGACGTTTGTTTAGGCACCCTACGCCGCAGACAAACGACAAGGGCAACAAGAAATCATCATGATCATCATTATCGTTATTTACCATCACGTAGCTTCATTTTATCCTATGATCGTGGCAGCATGACAAAGACAAAAAATGCAGTTTATGTAGAATAACTCTTACTCTTGTTATTGTGACCTCGTTCAAGTGAAAATATACTCAATACCGAGGTTTTATTTTTTTCAAATTCTCGTAGTCTGCTTGATATGCAAGTAAAATAGAATTAGGCAATAGCTGAAGACAATAATGTAGCGCTACATTCCTCCCTTTTTGAATTTTATTAAGGGATGGATTGAATAACGCTGAAAACTACGTCAAAGTGTAAAAGTGTCAGACGGTAAGAGATTATAATTTTAATAATTGAAAACGAGAGAAAATAGCACCTTATAAAGAAACAAAATGAAAATATACGGCAACTGCACATCTCATTTCAGCTGCTGCTGATTAAATCCTGTAAATACTTTAATCGTAAGAAATACTGTCCTTCCCGTCTGGTCTATTGACCTGAGTGAGTATAAGGGCAACTTTTAAGACGCCACGTTGGGGCAGATGTTTTTTAAATGCAATACCATATTGTAAATCACCTTAATAATGTTCAGCACACTTCATCACTTTTGAAGTAATGCAGTCAAACGCTTACTTATTGCAAAAACTTGATATTTAAAAAGCAGGGGCAATGAGTCGCAGACATTTGTTTTTGTCTCGTTCTTAATCTGTCATTTTATGATTTGCTAAAAACACATGTACATACTTCAATACTTTCTTTTGTCAACAATACTTTGCATTATTACCATAAATGTGACAAAACGAACGATCGAGTAGGTCAACCCATTTTCCTTGAACGTATTTATAGGTAGTTAGTTTTTGATGTGACTCACTAGTCACAACCACAAGTCTGAGAAAAACACCTGAAGGACGTTCCATCAACCACGTCTATTTTTTGATCCAGGGACACTATTGTAAAAGAAATTGCTGGAAAGAATATTTAGAGTTTTTAAAGCAATCAAATAACAGCGAAACGAGAGTGTTCTTAGCACTCATCAATATTTCTCCAATCGTAGCCGACATATTTTTTCCTGGAAAATGGCCATCGATGCTCATTCGCTACCTGCATGTCTAAGAACGCCCTGCATACAATGCATGGGAAGGGGAAGTTATCTTCAAGTACCTCACCGCTTCCCATCACATCACATCACATCATGCACTTTTTACTGATACATATCAAAATTAGTGTGTCAGGGAAAAAATCACATAAAAATTTTATCTTCGAGGTCGTACCCGCTCGTTTATCTCTGAGATGGACTACGACCTCCTGAAGAAGCAGATGTTGGATTTTTAAGATTCCATGTGCTGCACATTTTGTCACGGAGTTTTAAATAAAACGTTTTTTCCTTCTTACTTCTATGAATTTTATATTACTGTTTTTGCATGATTCACAGACATCCCTGAACACTTTTAAGGGATGAAGCAATCGTTTTTCTTATTTTCTTGAAGCATCCAGGAATTTTTTATTGGGCGATTAGCAGTGAAATTCGGGAGCAATTTGAGAGGGAACAAAGTTGCGCTTTATAAAGAGAAGAAATTGGGTTAACAAAATTGTATCTAAATCATTAAAGCAATTTCAAAGGATTATTGTACTGAGTGGACCGTGACATGAATCCATACATATTGGTTTTATCAAAAACATCAAAGCCTGAAATTCATGAGTTTGTTGGATGCTTGATGAATTTGGCATTTTCAGAGAAATTCTTACATAACATTTTAGTTTAAGACTACCTATTGAACATGATATGCGTACATGATGAATTCAAGCATTTTTGTGTACTGTGATGATGAGAAAAGATGATCTTTAAAATATGCATGTTCTTTTTACAGTTTTAGCAAATGTATCGGCACATAATCATCATCATGAATTACAAACACGCAACAACTTTCCTCAATTGCATGAGTTGAATGGTACCAGCCCCGGCGCGGCGAAAAGAGAAAAAAAATTGTTTGATGGGAATGGGAAGTGCAGCAGCAGCTAGGCAGCCACAATGCAATAATAATCAATCAATGAATGATCAGATATTCTTATAAATCGTAATGGGAGTAGTTGGCTGAAATAGTGGCTTAATCAAAACAATGAAGAAGAAAAAAATGGGTAAAGAAGTAAGCCGTCCGAAGAAACTCGCCCATTCATGAATCGATAAACAATTTGAGGCGACACTTGATGCAAATTATTTTTTGCCGGTTAGCAGATTTTGACTTCTTTTGCTCAGCGAAGTGTACACATAACACAACACAAGCACTTTGATCGTGCATAATAATGTAATTCATCATCACCACCGCCACCATTACAATTGATCAACGAACACGTTCTGACAACGCAATGCCTCTATTAACTCTGATTTACTGCTTCACTCCGATGTTTATATTTTTTAGAAAGATGCTATACTTTTGTCTTCGAAGATGGTTATCAGGTCAGCACCAACACCTTCCTTACATATTTTGTTTTGTGCGGTTGTTGTTGTTGATAGTTCAAATAGAAAAACAGCGGCTGGTACTGAAGTAGTCTGAAAACCACTTTACTCAGTTTCCTCATTTTCCTTGTAAACCTTTTTTTTCTTCATGAAAACCGTCACTGTCCCTTGATCTCTCATGATATATGCTCGGGCTACTGATGGTGGTCGCAATTTGTTTGCATATATTTCTTTAATAGAAACGTCGAAGAGCGAGCTCATTACTTCTTAATAAATGGCGCCAGTGACAAGAAAGTCAGCAGACTTATTGACCTTTTAGCAAAAAATCATTGTTGTTTCTCTCGTCTGAAGAAGAATGTCTCCCCTGAGAGTGGAGAGTGCACCTATTAATATGCGATGAATATGAATCAAAATAATCGATCATGATACAGATTAAACGAATAAATACTTTGTAGATAGCTCTGCTTTTCTTCAAAAACAAAGATCATTGTTGATCTTGTCCATTCGTCATATAGCCACAAGAATGGTGTCGACCGAGTTGAAGATCAATGCCTTTTTCTTCATCTGAACCAACAGCGCCGTCGTGGCAAAAAGGTAGGCATTTGTGGGATTAACGCCATGTATTTTTTTAGATTGTCTCACTTGATCAAACACAACACAGGCGACGCAGTTAACGGGTTAGACATAACTTCTTCTAAATGCTTCTTTTGGACCGATCTGCTTTTTCTCACAAACATTTCGTCGGAATTGACGAGATAAACATAAAAAGTGAGTACAGACATGTGCTTACACGAAAAAAAATTTAGCATTATATGGCGATGAACAATTTGCATATTATTAATTATGTATTTCAAGAGTTCGCATGACGTGTATATCTCGGCAGACTATATGCAATGTATAGCCAGTATAATCCAGAATTAGTTGGTTCTCAAGTTTTGTTTAAATATTAGACAACATAGTTTATATTTACCCTTTCGGCTTGACTGACTGAGCGAGCTGAGTAGGTGGTTTTATTCATGCATGATACGATACGTTCCCTAGTGGAGAACGTTAACGATTATCATAACATTTATTTTTTATCAAACGTACAAACAGTTTTAATTTAATGTTTTTGTGATAAACACTACGTTGTTTTGTTTCGCAAAAAATACATTTTTTTAAGTCTCAATATCTTTTTCCTGGAGGTTGAGCAATAATTAAGTTACACCTTGGGAAATTTATATTTTTTATCAAACGTACAAACAGTTTTAATTTGATGTTTTTGTGATAAACACTACGTTGTTTTGCTTCGCAAAAGAATACATTTTTTTAAAGTCTCAATATCTTTTTCCTGGAGGTTGAGCAATAATTAAGTTACACCTTGGGAAATTTTTCGTGAAAAAAAGAAACATGCACTATTTCTCCGTAAACTCATTATATTATTTATTTATTCGGTTAATCATGCAGGGAGAAATTGACATCGAAATCATGTCACGACACGACACTCATTATTTCAAGCTTTTCTGCTGTAGCCTTGAAGCGTTTTTTGCGATGGAGCTGACCTACGAATGTGTGACGCAGACCCACGGAGGGAATTTGAATTTAACCGCATGACAACACCTCATCCAGACTTACTAAAAATGTTGAGGTAGTTTTAGTAGCTTTTCATCTGATGGATGGATGCAAATCGGTTTTAAGACCTGATGCAATGTTTTAAGAAGAACCAGTCGGTAAAGGAGACCGAGCATTTTAGTGTGACATATAGCCTCCAGTAGACAAAATTATCTGTTAATTCTTTTCTCATTATTGATAGAAATCGTAGAAAAATTCTAAGATATTTGAACCGATACTTGTGAAATGATCATCTTACTAATCCCCTGGAAAATAGTGATAGGCAGCTGTTGGCGCATGGCGCGACAATAAAGACGTATTTTTTAGAAACAAGGACTTCGGTCGCCGTACCTATTTGCAATACTACTACCTATCACCACTACCTAAAAGTCACAGCGTTAATATTTAGCAATACCACGTATATTTTTTGCAAATTTGCATTTGTCAAATAGTAGCTTACAATGTACCAAATAAAATGTTGAGACAGATAAGAGAGCAACAGCTAATAAGATGTAGACCTAATGTGCATATGAAATGATCTGACATTCCTCGAAAATCGCAACGCAATTGTCTGGGCTGCCAATTTTGTCTGAAATATTTAAATAGTATCTTTTTGAACGATCAAAAGATACATCTTGACGAAGTGCATTTGAAATTCACATGATGAATTTTTTAAAAATCATTTCGGAATACAAATGAGATCCAATAAGGAAAATGCACAGATTGTTTAGGAAACTTGGAAATCCTCACATGACGCGTGCTGTAAACGTATGCCCTCACCGCTATAACTAAAAATCCGATTTCTATTGGTGGCATTGTTCGATATTAAACCAAATGTAAGTAAGTATTAGAAACGCTTTCATGCTAATCAATCATCAGTTATTTTGCAATTATGAAGTTGTTATTGTATGTGGCAGAAAGTTTTTTAAAAAATTATGACCTTTTCTGTAGAATCCAAGAATTTTGAAAATTTGAAAATAAAAAATAAGGTACCTAGAATCACCTACAGCTTGCCCCAGAAGATTAATTGCAAAACATGTGGTATATGGTTGTCAAGTCATTTATTCGTGTTTACGTTTCAGACGGGAGTTGTTAATCTTTGATGACGTAGAGTAGTGCGTAAAAATACAAATTTTGCTTTTTTGCGCTTCCATTTTAGCAAAGTGAAACAGTTTGAAAAAGGAAAGGTTTTTGCCCGAAATTCAAATAGCACGCATTGGAACTGACCCGAAGCACAAATATTGCAGTACTGAGCCCAATTGTAACAGCGTAAAGATATAAACCAACCACTGTTCTCTAAGGTACTTTCCTTTTCCAAGAACATAGAAAATAAATTTTAAGGAATATGTAGTAATTTTTGTGTTGAAACTCACCCTCACTGCCATGCCAGTCAGAGTCATTTGGCCAAAAATGTGCAGGTTTTTTAGGAAATTTATTGCTGAAATTTCTCTCGTATATTTAGTCGTTATTTTTTATGATGAAAGTCGTGAAATTTCTGATAAGCTAATGCAATTATTTTTTTTCTCCAAAACTATCTGGTTTTGTTGGTCAAAGTTATACACATTACTTACGAATTAGTCACTTAAGATTCTTAAATGCAAGGGCTAATACTTAGACACAGCAGTTTTGTGCGATTTGATTTAGTCACGTTTTGTATAAAACTGAGCAAAAGTTTTCTCAGAATCTGTCAAAATTCAAGCAATGAAGATGGTGCATAGAATAATATGTTAGAGTAAAATTATTATTCCTTGAAACAATTGTGCGGTAGTCTAGTTGGAAAAATTTAAATAGTGGGTACGTATGCATAATTTAAAAAGTCTACTGACTATCTGCGATATGATGAGGGAAGAAGGATGACATTTTTTAGAGATCACGTAAACGAATGTACGTCACAATGATGAGCAATCATAAACGTATCTTTTCTAATAACAAAAAGCACAAACTGGCCCAGGTGATTTTGGTTGTCTTTGCCCCCAGGGCTGTAAGAGTTCAAGGATTTGGGTTTTTCAATTTAGGTACTTCATAATTAATTTATGGGTAGTGATAATATCATAATGCGTTGATACTTTGTTGTCAGTAAGTGGATCACCAACACGTCAGCTTAGAACTTAGCATAAGCAATAATATATTACCGGGTTATAACTCTTGTGGTCGTGTTTTACGTTCCAGTGAATTCACCAAACGGAGCTGTTGAAAACACTCCAACTGTACTTTCTAAAAATCCAAAGTGTAGCAAAGATAAATCAAATGGCTAATTTAAATGACGCCATTAAATTGAACATTTTGCATAATGCATAAACTATTATTGTGTAGACAGAACTTTTAACCTGTTGATTTTACAATTTCTCAAACGCCCACCTTAAGTTATTGCGCTCTAAACTTCTGGTTGGCCAAAGCTGTTAATTATGAACTTTCCCCAATTTTCGGGATAAATATTGATTTTAATATTTTTTAGAATGCCCTCAAAAGTTTATCACAAGCAATTATTTAAACAAAAAGCCCAGTGCGCAACAAATTACTTGGAATTTATTGGCAAATATCAACTGACTTATTTTCCCAAAAACGTCAAAATAATAACTTTTCAGTTAACATTATCATACATGCATATAATTTACGTCAAATCGATCACATCGATGGAAAATTATTGAATTTTGAAGACGATGATCCAGATTAAAACAATGTACCTCAATCCAAGGCTGTAATTGTAGGAATCGCGAGAAGCGACACGTAGGCACTACGTCTGACCTTACACATGCCTCAACAAGAAAATTCATCGTTCCAATTGGCTTTCCCTCTTGTTCTATCCAGCCATCTTCTCGATTTCCATAATTTATTACTTTTTTGAAAAAAAAATGGCTCAGGGAAACTCTTTGGCAAGCATCGTTCCGATAAGGCAACAAGGTCGTGCAAACATATTTTTTGGATAATATTGGTCCTATGTTTCATATAATCGTATTATATGATTACTTTTTTTTGACAGATACTACGTACTGATTAGAAGTTTTTCTTGCTAAATATGAAATTGTGAAATCGAAATCCAGGCACTTCTTTACTCCTTTGTAGGTCACATATTCTTTGCATTTAAGATGCAAAAACGCCTCTTAAATTTTACACCTTCATTTTTTCTGACTTTGAGGTTACACACTCACTGCTGTGTTCTTGGTGGTCAAGATTTTCTCTGAAAAATTATTTGTAAAATCGTTGCAAAATCAGTTATTGTGATGTGAAAGCTCTCGCTTTAGTACTAGTTTCTTCCAGAAAACCATGCGAAAATAAATTCACATAAATAAATAAATCAAAATCAAAACTCGTTTTTATAATGCGTCTGAAGATTGATATCGTATTTATTAGGAAAAAATCAAGACGATCATCCATGCTAATGTTTTCTGTCGTAAATTTGACAAGAAAAAAAAGTTTTAATACGAAAGCGTCTTTTTTGTACCACTATTACAAATGGTTAGGTACATGGGATCCTCATCGCGAGTATTATGCAGCTCCGTATTAAAATCAAAGCAATTTTTACGAGCGTCTTCTTCTCCATTTGCCACCTAGTTTAATCATCGTCACCATCATCATCTTCGCCCTTAAACATCACCACAAACCATCATCAATATTAACGAAGCCGTCACATCATCGTAAGTACTTACACACCGTCAATAAGACAAGCGGCTACTGCATTGACATTATATGATGATGATGCTCGTTTAAAAAACGTGGATAATCGTCTCTCACTTGTACATGCATAAAAATACTCACACTTCGTTGACTCCTTACAAAGTATCTTCCTATAAGGAGCATCTCCTTTACATACCTATAAGAACTATTTATTTACTCACCGCAGCCAACATTTAGGGAGAAAGATTGCTCACACTTATATAAAAGCCGGAGACATTGCAGATCGCTAACTCAGTTGTTTCTCGGCTTTCCTCACACGCAATTAGACTCTCTATTTTGAAACACCGAGAAAGTCTTGTCAAAAGACTCACTTTCATTTTAACACATACACTATCAATCCACTTAGACATTCTCTGAAGCAGATAAAATTTAATCGCCCATTTAAATCAGCCCAAAGCACTTTTTCAATATCTTAATGTTTTAAAAGTTTTTAAAAGCATTTTAAAGATTTTATTTGGGAGAACAATGGGTAGTAAAAGTCGAATCGAAAGTGTACCTCTGGTACTCTCAGTTTTTCTTTTCGTCGTCATCTTTGAGTTCGTTTTCACCGTGCCTGTCCCTTTGCAACAAAACGGCCGTGCATCGAGATCCGTCACTTTGAACCGTGGGGCATCTTGGGATGAGACTCCTGAAAACAACTTGTTGCACTCTCGGCCATTGGTCACTGACGTTCTGCAAAACCGACAAAGGTAAGTTTTCTCTTTCTCGTCATAATTTAATGATTGTCATCTACGCTAACACAAATTTTCCCGCTTGTCCGAATTATACTTTCATTTTAATACAATTAGGGAAGTTAGGTTAGCTTTCACATTTTAGAACCGCCAACAATTTTGCTTTATTCTGCTTTGTTTCTAGATAAAATTGTAGAGAAACTAATTTTACTGATGGAGTTTATATTTTTTAGGCCTCTGACTCTTCTTTTTTATGCTTTTTTCCATTATGGATATATGTATAGCTTTTTTAATCATATTTATTACTGCTTTGATGTTCCGTTTTGCTGCACATATTTCCTATTTTGTATATAACTGGTGATGGTACGACTACTTCTTCTTCTAGTAATTCTTCTGGTGATGGGTCTAATGAAGCTGAACTTGATAGCGATGGTGTTGGAGGTAATGGGACATTTAGTAATGACACCCAAGTGGATTCAAGGCTCAGGCAAAATGAGACAGAGCCATGTAGTCTAGAGCCATCCAGTCTCTGCACTACAGATCCCACGCATTCTAACAGGTAAGACGAATGAAATCTTTGGCTTTTAAAGAAAATAAGCTGGTAATGCATTTTAGCTTATCTGTAGACCGCTTCTGCTTTTTTCCTACCACTTCATAATCATGTCATAAGAGGTTCATAAAGTCAGCCGTGTGATGTGCTCATTATTACATAAAAACATTCCGACAGTTTGACTTCCTTTCCCCTCATAAAAAAACATACCTAGTTTTTATTATGACTGCTAGAGCATTGAATTATCATTTACGGTGAGACTGGATTTGTTCCAGAGGACAAATGAAACTTCCGTCAAGATCATTTTCACTACTCGTCTAAGCCTGTGCTTTTAGAAAATGGCAAAGAAACTAGTTTGCAAATTTTTCATGTCGTGTACATCATCAGGCCATCATTGTCAACCAGTTCCAAAAAAGACAAGCTGTCTGGGATCTGTGACTTGTTTTATGATGCAACAGCCAATCACATTTTGTAACATCAAACACCCTGGTTGTAATAGTAGATCGACTGTTAAATGCCCTATTATTTCCAGCCAGTCATGTACCTATCTTCTATTACGAGTGTTGAATATGTCTATAGAAATTCTGTGTCAGGGTCTATGCTCTATAGGTATTTGAATTTTGAAAAAAAAATAATAATTCTTAATAATTTTTGCTGAAAACGCATAAAAAGAGCTGAAATCTGCATTCTCATCTACTATCTTCATTTATTTGAGCAATCCACATAATGTTATTCAAACATCTAGACTCTAGATGAATGAGAATGAGCTCATCCTTAAAATTAAAAGCTGTCAACTGTAGACAAATTACAGTCGTTTTAGGTACCAGTACACTGGCCATCCCACCAATTCAGTTGTACGTACATAGGTACAATTTAAAGAAAAACTATTTAATTGATGAAATGAATGAATAAAACGTATTTTGTCACGTAGTACAGCAAATTTTTTTAGGAATCTCAATGGAAAGTTAATTCATAAACTTGTATCTGGGATGTGGTTTTATTTTAATGATGAGTAATAATTTTTTGCTTCATTGCGCGATCACATGTTTATTTTTTTCAAATCCAATTTTGTTTATCCCAAACGGATTCTCGTTTCATTGAATGAACGGAACTTGTTACATTTTATCTCAAAGTTCGGTCGCGGTCCGGTCATTACTTCCACGAAAGATTGCTTCAGTGCTGATGCTGATAGATACTCATCGGTCATCACATCTGCATCATTCATTTTCTTCACATCGTCTTATTTATTTGTGCGTATTTACGTAATTTATTTATCATATTTTTATATGATAAACTCATTTCTCAGTGATTTGGTGACAATCACAGCAAAAAGAAAAAAAATCATGTGCAAACCATCAGACATTTTTTGTGTCTCCCCATTCATGTCATTTCAAACATTTTTGAGGTACTATAAGCATCGAGTTGTGTAAGCCTTTTGTTTTGTCGCTGCTTCAGTGAAATAAAACAGAAGGGAGCAGCGTCGATAAGCCCCAGTATGACGTAAGTTAGTTAACGAAAACACATTACTTTTGAAATGAAACAAGTAAAGGACTTTAGCTTTCAAAGCAAAAAATTTGAACTGAAAAGCTCGATTAGATAATGATAACCACAATTTTCTGGTAGCTTTTTTCATAAAAATTGACAGATTCAAGACATTATGATTTAAATTAGACAAAATATAGGGTAAAGGATTTTTATTGAAATATGAAGATTAGAACAGGGTAACGATATAAGGGCAAAGCTGATTACGGGACTAGAAAGGAACGTTCTATAGACGTAACAAATATTTATTTTTTGATCCTGGAAGGAACGCTGGAGAATAGTTTCGTTTAAAATCTCTGTAAGTACAGGTTCATGAGAAGAGAGAGAAAAAACGCACGATATGAAATGCTCTCGGAATAGATTTTATGCTTTTCTTGACTTTAACAGGATCCGTCCTATATGTTTATACACGTATACATAGGTAGACTGGTTACAAAACAGTAAATCGGACAAAAGCTGCAACGAAATCTCTATGATTAATGACATAACAGGGTGATGAGAAAGCAAAAAAGGAAATAATCACACATAAAGAGCGTAAGAAGAGTTAGGTATTCTAGTTGAACGAAGTGAGTGAGGGGAAAAGGATCTCGCTTATTTTCCCAATAAATCAAGCAGTCTCTCTCGTCTGATAAAAACGGAATGGAATGACCAGACAATGAAACAAAATTCCAGACGGTCAACAAATGTTTATACTCCACTTACAAACGTACATACATAACATAACAGGCAAGTTTCAAGAATGTTTTCTACGTGAGTGAGTGGTGGTGAGTAGTCGTTTACTCTCTCAACAAGACAAATCTCAAAGTATTTTCCTTTCTTCTCACTCCTACAACCAACCACATCAAAAGAGCACTCACTAAAGATTAGGGGAACAACAATAACGAAACCGGCTCAGAATGCCGCTCACTCGTGATTTTTTTTGTAAAGCTCTGTTTAGGTATATCATATTACTCCACGAGATGGATGGATGTAGACAAAAAAAAAATCCACGTTCATTCATATAAAAAATGGGCTTCAGTTCTTACTATTTAGGACCTGTTGTTTGGAGAGTTTTGCTTATTCATCCTTAAATCTTTGTTCTAGGTACCTACATACATTGTTGTCCCATTAGTTTCTGTGAAGGTAAATAATTGAGACTTTTCCCATCTCACAATCAGTTTGTCCTCCTCGCATTACCAAGTCGTTCAATCCCCGTACCAATGGGGTTATTGAAAGTCGATATCAGTGTGGTGGTATGATGGGGGGAAAGACTTGTGAATGATTTGATTTCAATTCATGACACGCCACATTTTAAGTAGGAGCTTGTTTATCGTAGCCCTCTTCACGGGGAAAAACTTACGCACTTACTTACTCGATTTTTTTCACGCGTAAAATATCTTATTGTCTAGTCTATCCCGCTTTATATAGACCCACCACATATAAGTACATTTTTTATCTAAAAAGCGAGACATTGTAAACAAGCTTAGACTTGTTGATTTTTTCCTGAATTTTCATTAAGAGAAAATGACAAAAGTAAATGAGTAACATTTGGAATTTTGGGATCATTGAGCCAGCCAAAGGGAAAAGAAGTGGCGTAAAAAATTACTATTTTTTTCTGTTACATAATATAAAATTAATAGGTACTTTATATCTATACATATACAGTACATACAACTTGAAAGGATATGACTCACAGATTCTGTCATTTCATTTGAAATTTTTCAGTCATTTGGGGTAGAATGAAGTAGTGCGTTGTAATGTGACATCAATCGAATTACTTCATCCAATGCCATTGCTATTATCATATCAAATACAGATATTTTTCAGAGAATTGAAGCGACATAAACATAGAAATCCATTAGTTGCTGAAAAACATTTGATCTAGAGTAGCTAACTGGAACATATACAAACAGATTTTTCGAGCTTATTATGTTTTCTGTAAAAAGGGAGGGAGATGAAGATAAACGAAAAGGGTTCACGATCATGATGATGGGGAATGAAAAGATATTTACTACAACTTCATTCATATAAGTATATATATCTTACGCTGTCTGGTTTGTGTGGTCGCGTCTCCTCTGGCGTTGGATTGAACCAGAGTGAATAGGAGGGGAAGAGAGTGCACAACATGAGGAAAGCCAAGCCTGTTTGCTCATTTTCTCGATTCGAATGCTCCTTTAATGATTATAAAAATACTTAAGGTAAAAAAAAAGCATACGACCCATTCAAAATTTAGATCAAGTCATTATTGTTGTTGACACATCTGGAAAACTTGTCGCTACACATTTTGATTGTCTACTGACGCGACCAGACAATCCCATATTTACAAGTTTGTCAACGTCATACAAAAATAAAAAGTCTTTTAAAAGATTGTCGTCGTGAATGGGTAAAGAAACGTAGGTATAATGACATCCTTTAATGGAGACATTTATGCTAATATAATGCGTAATGCGAAGAATCAAGATTTTCAACTAGTCTAAATGCGATCATTCACTGATGAATTTTGAAGAAAAAAAATTGATACGATACATTCATGGGACGAACCAGGAATAAAGTAGTATTTAATTCAAGAACCATCATCACCACTCACCACCGGCATTCTGCATCATCCCCTCTCATAACTTGAATGCACAGTCAGTCTGCAGAAATGAGATAGTTAGGCTTTATACGTTTTTTAAAGTCTGAAGTATCTGACCAAGTTCAAGTTCACTTTTTTCTCCCTGTCAGCCAAGCCAACCCGTTCTCCTGGCAAATACGGTTGAAATTGTCTACTAAAAATTCTAGATTTAAATAATATGAACACCACCAAATTTAAGGAAAGCAAGCATCATTGCATCAGTTATGAGAATCCAAGATTTGACTTCTTGCACTCAGTTACACCTTGACTATACCAATTTTTTGTTATTTTCAAGAACAAATCTCAAGAACATAGCACACCCACAGAAAAGAGACTGTTATTTTTGCGACTTATAAAAATCATGCATATGTATGTACTATTTACCAGCCAGCCAAACCTACGGTTTTCTTAGAAAAAATTTACTTACCTCGCTTATTTATCACTTATCAAGATATCTTCTTGAGAAATGGAAGAAGATGTAGCATAATCAAATTTGTAATGTTTTGGGATAACCATATTTGAACGAGTTGTGGAGGCGCGTCACAAAAATTCAAGACTTCACTTCTTACGACGTGTTTCCGAGAAAATTGTCAAACTTGTCATTTCAACTGCGTTTCTAATTTTAAAAACTCGTTACATAAGGGCATGCAATCACAGTGATCTACTATTTTCTCTGAAAATCGACCACTGCGCAAATGGTAATGAGTCTTGTCAAGTAGAATGATGACGGAATAGTGGAGAAAGCTGCTTGAACAATATTGCATGTTTAGTCATAAACAAGCATAAAATCGTTATTCAGGTCCACAACAGCAAATTTATGTCTAGATCTCCTTCTGTAGAAAAATGTAATTGAAGATAGTTTGCTTACCCCTAAACTATGTCGAAGTCTATGATTATGATTAGCATTTTAAAACGTTTCCCATGCAGAGCGTATGATTATTTAAAGCAATTGCTGTATCTGCAGCTTCTAAGAATCAATAACTACTAGCATGACGGCACTTTGCAACAATTCAAAAACATGAACCCATGAACCATGATCCAGTTTCACTCACATTTTTCTAATTTGTTATCGACTCATGTTTTTCCTCAATTGAATTGAATGTACACAATATTTTGGTTTATGACTTAATACATTTTTTCAAGCATTTATTTACAATTTATGTATGTCGTTTGTAAATTACAGGGATAGACAGCGACGCATCGACTCCATCAAAAGATTCTTACTCGACAATCTCTTGGGGAATAAAACTCGTCCGGTGAGTAGAAACCTTAAAAACTATCTCACTTGAATGCCTACATGATCGCTATAAAAACCACGATGATAGCACTCTTTTATATCTCTCCGGAACGTGTTTATTACAATATAATTAGTATTGCGTAATGATTATGGTAATTTATTCAATTCTGCCTGAATAAATTTTTTGTTCTTAAATAAATGTATCATCGACATTCAAAAACCTCAATAATTGCCGTACACTCTTTTGGCTACTTGTGTATTGACAATAGAAGTGATCATTTTTAATGGTGGCCAGTAAACAGCCAGTAAAATTTGCAGTCAAACCAAAGATTAATAAGTCATCGTGGTCATTGAAAGGCGATAAAAGTACACGTATCTGCGATGAGTAATAATGAACGTCTTTGTTTCACCGGATTTCTTGCAGCCAAACAAGGATATTGTGAGAGAACGATTTTCTGGAAGACTTGAATCGATCCCAGTTTCATGTAAGTTCATTTATATTTCCCTGTTTAAAAAAACTAACATAATGTCTGTTATTCATATTCATCCCATTTCAATCAGCGAATTTAAAATATCAGCCAATATAGTAGAGAAGTAAATCATTGACAAAAAAAACCATGAACTAACATCAAATAGATAACAAGCTTCCCATTTTTTTTTGCTTTTTTCCTCAAAATTAGCTTGTATTTTTACGTAGTGTGTACTCCAAGCAGTGCAATGTGTCGTGTCCTTTCATTAAAACGTATGATGGAAAATTTGAAAAGATGGTTGAATGATTAATTGATGAAATAAATACCCATGTACGAACGCGTTAACTTTTAGCAGTTTTTTTTTCTCTAAAATGTAATTTTTAAAAATTTAAAATAATCATATAGTCTGATCGACTCAATTCTTATGTATTGGTTTGTGTTGGAATAATTCGAATGAAGCCAGATTTTTTCCAGATAAAGTGTATGAAATTACGCCCATAAATTGTCAGCAAAGGCTTAATTATTCCGTTTCAATGCTGATAATTTTAAATATAAACGCAATTTAATTTTTTTATTGTTATTGTAGGCGATCTTCCTTCGAATGTGGAGAGTGAGGCATGGTCTTCCGACAGATCTCTAAGTTTATTCTTCAATCTGATCTCCAAATACCCTGATGTATACAGCTCGGAAAGTTCTTCGGTTGAACAGAAGGCTCCAGAACAACAATCTCTTGAATCAGGTCAATCGCACGAGTATGTGCCGGTGATTGGAAGCCAGCCATTTGCCACGAAATTTACCGTCACTCCGACTAAAGGCGTTAGCATCATTTCTGCCAAACTCCGACTTTACAAGACGGGCATTTCAGAAGTAACAAATGTAAGTTACGAGGCGAAGAAAACCATCATCACTCAATTTCAAAAAATAAACAAGACATTTTAAAAAATCCTGAAAATGAGGGAAGAAAGATGAGGACAAAGGTTTGGTTTCTTGTAATATTCCTCTAACGTTCGCTTTTTTATGCTCTATTGCTAATTAGTTGGCGACTTTTGGAGAA
>JAHZMX010000153.1:0-10045 GCA_027743895.1 Seira musarum
CTACATCCACCCCCATGGCCATGTTTTTGCCGTTTTGAAAACTTCTATTCTGACGAAATATTTACATTTTGTATAAATATGTACATTAAATGTACAATAAATACAACTCTGTCTGACAATTTTTTTTGCAGTATTTCTCATGCAATCCTGTATACCTTTTTTATGTACATTTTATACCATTTAATACTTTAAGTCTTTAAAATCCCCTTCTGCAGGAGGAATCGGAAATATTGCCAACGCGTTCAATACAATATACCCTCTTCATTATATCCAGAACAGACATTATTAAAACGATAACTTTAATTGTGCCATGACCATTATTATACTTTACTAATGATATGATAAAAATCTATATTTAATTCAAGCTAAATATTTTGTAATGCAAAAGATAAACCCTTTTCTGCGAATGAGGAGGAGTTAGGTTAGGTTCCAGTTAAAAAAAAAAAACTTTACATACTCTTCAAATGCCAATTTTGATGTATTACATTAATTTGCTAGTTGTATTTTCGCGAGGTCACGTAGTAGAAGTGTCATCGGGGAAATTTCGGGCGATTTTTAATGTTGATTACGAATCTGAATTCAAAGTGAAAATTTTCAAGACAAGCGAGAGATTGTCTCAGATTT
The DNA here is from genome assembly GCA_027743895.1 of Seira musarum. Taxonomy (NCBI): domain Eukaryota; kingdom Metazoa; phylum Arthropoda; class Collembola; order Entomobryomorpha; family Entomobryidae; genus Seira; species Seira musarum. The sequence continues at coordinate 625 of JAHZMX010000153.1, forward strand.
TGTAAATGTCACCTCGTCCTAAATAAAACTAATCCTGACCTTGCGATAGCGATATATTTTTTTGCTTTGGACGTCTACTTTTCGTTAATCTAATCTGTAGATTATGAAATCCTAAATATTTTAAGTACTTCTTTATGCTTTAATGTAAAAAATGTATTCTAAGCGTTATTAAGAATAAGGTAATTAGTTATTCGTCTGGTGCATGCAAATTTCAAATTGCAAAAGAATATGTATTACACTTACTTTTTATTGATTGGCAAACCCCGTAACAAAAGTCTTATTACTTTTAGAGCCGCTATACCTATCGCAAAAAAATGTTTATAAATACGTTACTTGTAATTGTTTGTAAATAATATGTTATACTAAATGAAACAATTGTATGAGTAAATGAAAAGTCATGAAAAAAATAATGCAATGTCCTTTTTTGTATCCTACCAAAATTTAGATGACTGCACGGAAATACAAATTCTTAATGATTGAAAGCAAATTGTTTAATTAGTTGTGAATGAATAAATGGCTAGAGATGCAACAATGTAAAACTACAATACAATAAATGATGCTAAATGCTAAGTTGAGTGGTTTGGTTTCTAAAGGGGGTTCATCGATGAGTTTTATCATCTAATGAATTNAGTAAATGAAAAGTCATGAAAAAAATAATGCAATGTTCTTTTTTTGTATCCTACAAAATTTAGAGATGACTGCACGGAAATACAAATTCTTAATGATTGAAAGCAAATTGTTTAATTAGTTGTGAATGAATAAATGGCTAGAGATGCAACAATGTAAAACTACAATACAATAAATGATGCTAAATGCTAAGTTGAGTGGTTTGGTTTCTAAAGGGGGTTCATCGATGAGTTTTATCATCTAATGAATTATTTTGATTGAAGGGAATGTGATGAATTTTGTCAGTCTATCACAAATTAATTATAGTATAGATAAATAAATAAAAAATACAAATTTCTTAAACTTGATGATGATACGTACGCTCGTACGATGATATTTAAGTAAACCCATTTCATTGCAAACCCAGTTCATCGGTGAAAATTCATAGTTCATGGAATTCTGTCATTCAGCATATGTCGCGTCAAACTCCGTTTGCGTTGCATCCGTTTGCGCTGCATCAGTTTGCGTTGCATCCGTTATGTCCGATACCTCCGCTTGATTCTCTGTCCTTTCTTCTGTGATAGGTGTTGTGTCAGAAGGAAGGGTATCTGATATAGATAGGTGTTGTGTCAGAAGGAAGGGCATCTGATATTGGTACAGGTGCTGTAACGTCTTCATCTCCTTCTTTCCCAGATTCTCCTGAACCTTTTTTATCGTCCCCTAGAACAGTCTCTGAACTTTGGTAAAGCTTAGGTTCGGTGGCATTCATTCTGCTATTGTCGGATTGATCTCTTTCAGAATTTTCATTTTCTTCATTTTTATCTTTATCCTGCTCTTTGGCCATTTTATCTACTACATCCTGGTTCTCAAAGTCGGTGGACACAAGTTCCGCATTGTCATAGGGATTTACTGGATTAGAGCCAGCTTGATTCTTAACATCTTCTGAAGGCATCGTATCAGTTGGGGTATCAGTTTTTTTATCGGTATTATCACGTTCATGCTCCTCAGAGGATCTTTGATAATCGTGTGGATCCTCTTCTTCAAATTCATTGCTATATTAAATTGGAAATTTCTGAGTATCTATGTAATTGGGGTAATATGAGAATTAAAAAAAAAAAAATCTTACCCCAATTTGATGTGAAAGGCTTGATAAAGTCGTACGGTCGCACTTTGTTGAGCTCTTCCGGACGCTCGCGGAGAACTTTGTGACCGATCACTCCCCATTGTAAAACCAACCAATTTTTGTAAAAGTATCATATTCCCACTTCCGGGGTATTCCTCCGGATCTTCAAAGAGGATAAAATGCCATCCGGCTTCCTCCTTTGCTCTCGTGTAAGTCACTGACCTTGGCAAATTGTTACCTGTTCGGTTGGAAGTGTACGGTTTATAAAACGTCTTGTCGCCTCTGACTTCTTGAATGAGCACATTCGTTATATCCATGATGACTCCATCAACAACGTCAAAACCATCGGGAAATATCTCTTCTGATTCCTTCCCTTCGTCAATTTCATTCATGTCTTGAACCACTGATGATACTGGCGTTGTACTTTGAGGTTCTGGGGGAATGTCAATGCCTTCTGCTGGTGGTGGTGGTTGTGCGGGGTAATCATCAGTTCCTGAATCATCTTCCGAATATTTTACAGTTGTATCTGTATCTTCACAGAATGAAGTTGCAGTAATGAGAATAATTAAAATAGTGAAAGTTTCGGAACTTTTAAGCGTCATTTCGGAGTAATAATAACGATGACGAAATGGAATGACAAAATGCTAAGCTTTGAGAAAGTAATTTCATGCCATTCAGTTTATGCTCATTTAAATTAGACAATACACTCATTGTTAAGTACAATGACAATGACTGAAAATAACTAAAGACTTTTTTTATTTAAAAATTATTGTGTGCGCGTTAAGTTTCAACAGAATTAAATTACATAAATTAAATTAAAAGAATGTGTTTATGCTATTACAAAGGTGAATTGTTGACCACGGAAATAATGGGCACCCATTTACATTGTCGTTTAAATGCTTTACAATGATTAAATAATAGTAATAGTAATAAGAACGGAAGTACAAGAAGGATTTTGAAAAAAAAACCACCACAATTTTTTACGATTAGGTTTGGTTCTTTGTAATTTTTAAAAGACAAATGAACCGTTACATCATACATTCCAAAGAGAAATGGAGAGAAAGATTAGGAACTTCAGCCTATGTTTTTTTTGTATGAGCTCGGAAACATTACAACATTACAATCTTCTACATACTAATTTGTTGTATTACAGATATTGACGAACATTCAAATGACTAATAATAATTAATGCCAAGAATTATTAATTGTTGTATTTATTGTTGTTCTTTTTGTATTGTCTGCTCTGTTGGAATAACGACCAGCATAAAAGTCTTCTTTTTAATAGCAGAATAGTAGCAGATAAAATTCTTAACTTCATACTAGGGAAAATTGGAATTTCAATTTCAAAACAGGATATATATCATCATCCCGAACCAGACTTTGCTCATGGAAAAATTTACATATTAAAACCGAAAAGCACATCGTCTTTTGAGCATTATGCATTCCTTCTTTCAAGAACAATAAAGCTACAATTATTTGGAATTTTTTATTCTATTGGTTTTTATTGGTTATTCCTAACGCTTTTGACTAGGTAAAGACGATAACATTTAATTGGACTATGGCCTAACATTATATATTATCTTTGATCAAATGTTTCAAATATTAAGAAATAAGCAACCTTAGAAACTTTGGAAATTGCTAGCAGCTAAAAAACCTCTCAACGTACCACTCCAATTGTATTTATATATAACTTAATTTCTACAATTTGTTACAGGACGTTATAAGACACACACTTTAAGTATGTATGCTACCCATGATCAGTCTNCTACAATTATTTGGAATTTTTTATTCTATTGGTTTTTATTGGTTATTCCTAACGCTTTTGACTAGGTAAAGACGATAACATTTAATTGGACTATGGCCTAACATTATATATTATCTTTGATCAAATGTTTCAAATATTAAGAAATAAGCAACCTTAGAAACTTTGGAAATTGCTAGCAGCTAAAAAACCTCTCAACGTACCACTCCAATTGTATTTATATATAACTTAATTTCTACAATTTGTTACAGGACGTTATAAGACACACACTTTAAGTATGTATGCTACCCATGATCAGTCTATTTTTCATTACTATCGATCAACAATTATTTATATAAACTATTTGCTTTGCTCTAACAATCTAATTTTGCGTCCATTGTTCAGATCTGTATTTGGTGTCAATAAAAATTCTCCTGCTGTGTTTTTTTGTTCAAATAAATGTTTATATTAGTCCATCATATTTTTTTTTAATGTTTGAGCTCTGGACTTGACTCGCCCCTGCCTTATAACTCAATTGCGATCTACAAACATGGACTCAAAATTAGACAGTAAGACCAAAGTAATTGTAACAGCATCATTACCCTACAACCCGCCATTACTGGAATGGAGTCAAAGTTGGACGTATAAGTACAATTACATATGTAGATACAATCAACTTATCCCAACCAAATTCAATTCAAGTAACTGTTCAATTCATTATTACATAATATCATTTCTGTTTCTGTGAGTCATTTCTTCTCTGATTTCCTAAAGTTTATAAGCATCAGTTTTGTGCTGCGAATTCCGACATCTCAAATTACCCCAGTTTATAATTAAGGCAATATTTGTTAGATACAAAAGCACTAAAAGAGTAAGATATTTTAACGATGAAGAATACTTGTTTATAAGCACTATAAATTACTGAATTGCTTCATTTCCAAAGGATTATTATATCGCAGCAGATCGTTAATAAGGTGTGGTTTGAACAAGTTAACTATCCTTTTCCTTTAACTTCGAATCAAGAAAACGCCTTGGCAGGCAGAAGTTCCAAATGGTCCACGTCACAAGGCAAGCTATTCCTATCAGCCAGAACAATGCAATATGTCTGCAGAAATAAAATATTCATCAAAGATTAAATCAGGGTTTCAAAGAGTGCGGATGATTATCATATATAAGCACGTATATATGCTTACCCTGGTAGTGGCTTTGTGATGGTGATGGGATCAAATTTGGCAACGATAAGGAATTCTGTTGAAACTATGGCAATAATCAACCATGCTTGACGTCCAAAATTTTTGCAAGTACTATGAACAAACGAAATAAGTTTTTAATACTCATTATTGCTAGGAATGTTAAAATTGACTGCGGGAAACCGATAATTTTTTATAACTACCAACCTATCATCCAAATATTGAAACGTTTCACGCAAGCCAACAGCACCCCAGAAGAGTAGAGCAAACAGGCGAATCAAATTCAAAGGGTGTCCGGGAGGAACCCATAAAACAAACTTTAAATAAAATGTATTCAGCTCTGCAACCAAAAACTACAAAACAATCGAAAATTAACAAGTGGTTGAGCAGACCTAAAATTCAAATTATGTATTAAAAAGAGATTATATCTAACCACAAAAGCAATTGCCAAAACTGCCATCCAACGTCCCAACGACGAAGTTGGTTTCCAGTCAAAATCAATCCATGAATGTGGGCCAAACTGGGCAATAATACGTTTTATCTTTCCTCTACACAATGCAAAAATATTTTTATTTTACTATTTTACTTAATATGAGTTCCACCAAGAAAAAAAACTAAATATACTAACGTGTATCCAGGAATATTCCACAATCCTCTCCAGTAATAAGTACGCACTTGGAAATATTTAAGGGTGAGTAGTCCAACAAGAATTCCCAAACCATTACACAAAAGCGCATCCATAATCCACTGTTTAAACAGAAAAATTCATTTCAAAATACGCAAGACAATAAGAACTAAAAGGAACCACTGATTGCAAAAAAAAATCTTAGCAGGGTCCAAATGACGTAGGAGCAAGCGAGCATCAGTAGCACTCTAAAAAGAGATTCCGATTAGATTTTATAGCAAAAAATATAGAAAATTACAAAATTTAGTTACAGAATTATGTACCTGGAAAAGCACAAATATGAGGGCCAACTCATACAAAATGGAGAGGCAGAAGATCAACCTCCAAAAGGCAGGATGTGGACGTAAGAAAGGACCATCCGGTGTTACTGTCACTCCCAAAAGAATGAACACACTCACACAAGCAACGAGACCACGCTTTGCATTATATTCCGAATTTTGAACAGGTTCCTCGACTAAGGCCACATAAATCAGGACAATGATGAGAAATGCCAAAACTGTGAGCGTGTGAGCCCGCCTAAAAAAAATTTAAAGAAAATTGTTTTTAATTTAAAGGTGCAAAAAATACATGATGTTCAAAACTAATTAACTTAAACATACCAGAAGAATGACATAGTCCCATCATCGTAAAACCGGAGTTTGTTTTGCTTATCTCGTGCCCAATCATATCCGGAGGATGTTGTTCTCACAGCTGAAGGTGAAGCCTCCGTGGAGGTAGATGAATCAATAGTTGAAACCGTCATTATAGCTAGTAGCGGTTGAAGGATTTAATTACTATTTAACATTAAAATGACTCAGTCTTCCAAATCTCAAAAAGGAATTCCTCAGTCTTAGAAGCCGGGAGGCGTTGTTGTCATCATAACCCCTCTCGACACAATCAATCTTCAATCTCACTTCACCACCCACCTAATAACTTACATCTCTAAATCTCTAATTCCTCATTATTGCCGGTGATTTAAGGTACTGAATATTTTACATGAAAATCATCCATCTGACCTAAATTCAAATCCACTATTTGCACAGAACAGAAACACAACTTAATCTTACTTCATTCGCAAGGGAAATAAATTATGTAAATGAAACGTGTTCACATAAAATTAAGTAGTAAAAACTTCAGGGAATCCGGACTGGTGATGTTTAATTTTTTAACTGAAAACTGGAAATGGCACTCAATCACAAGTAATGAGGTTTCACAAATGAACTCATGCAAGTGTGTACCGTCCTACTCGCTACATTCATTTCTACAAACGATCGACCGACATCACAGAACTAATCGTGATTTGGATGGTGTCATAAGTCATCTCGGTCCCGGATGTACATTATGGAATTTACTTACTTGCATAACTTACTTAATGTGCATTCAAGTCGTAATTGATCATCACCATATGAAAAAGAAATCATCTTGAGATCCGCTTACGATACGATACGATGATAAGAAGAAGGAAGCTTTAAAAGACAAGACCATTGACCGTCACCGTCATGTGGTATGGTGTGGTGCGGTGATGTGCAACGTCATTCCATTCCAGTATTCCATCTAATCTTCTGGAGATGATTCCATTCACAATCACACAAACAAGAAGAGTATAAAAATGGGACTGGGATGAATGGATCCTAACATCTTACGTTAGCAATCTTTAACCTTTACAATTAGAACAAAACATGCATTTTCATCAAATCTACATTTTCAGAAGGCACAAAAATATTGAGATTGAGAAGTCCGCATCGTCATCGTCTCAGTGATTTATGTCTTTTTTTATAGGCAACTGCAAGTATGACTTATGGCCTCTATCGTTAAAATAAAGTCATTAAATCTACTTTTGAGCTGTTGTACCCTAAAAAAATACGATTCTGTTTTTGTTTCTGGTCTTCACAAAATTTGAAGTAATTATTTTTTATTTTTATCAAAGCCAAAAATGAAAAAAAAGTTACAGGCTTATTGATGTTTATAATTTATGCCACAGTTTGATTTAATGCTTTAAAGATGGAATGATAAGCACAGCCACACAGTGGCTAATAAGTTTACTGTCATGTCCTTCCAAATTATATCACTTGAATGAATTCCAATTCATAAGAACTGTCAAATAAATTGACAATTTCAATTTTTCAAACTTTTTTATCACTTTTAATTTTTTTGGTTATACTTACTATTAAATTGGAATCCACCTCTGAATAATACAAATTAGAGACGACGGATTTACTGCATTTTTTGAGCTTTTCAATTCTAAACTTTGTTTGTAGAATTATTAGAAGCAATTACATTAAATTGTTCCTGTGTGAAAAAAAACTATTTTGTAGTAACTTTAGTAAGTTTTGCTAATTATTTCTATTTCGTTAAAGGCCACTGCTGACTGCTGATTTTCAAGGTAGACTACGTGTGTGTGACTCTCACTGTCTATTTTTGTGCAATAAAAAATGTGCTTCCTGCACATCCCGCTTTTTTATTGATCAGGTGGGGCTACTGTATGTGCCTTCCGTCTGCCAACCAAAAGAACGACGGACGGACAGTTGTGTGGGTGGGTGGGCGATGAGATTCATTTCGGTTTTCTATGCGACTGCGGTAAGGTAAAGAGCTGCTTCTGCTGAAGAGAGAGACAATGCAAAAATGCAATGCATTGGATTGATTTGATGTTTGGTGTTGTTTGCTGCAAGATCTTCATTTGACCTGATCTGGCATACAATTTTCGTTTAGTTTGGTCGATGTCGATTTGTTGGGTAACTGTTTAAACCCTAGCGATCGAGTTGTGGAATGAGGACGAAGTCCAGGAGCTTGTTCCAGATATTTTCACAATCAGTTTTCCATAAAATGTGTGACGCTAGATGATGAAAAAGTAGCTAACAAATCGTATTGTCGTGACGCAATTCAAATAACTTCTGGCTTAGAAAATGGAACTGTATGGCCTCGATAATAATAACGGCTTTAAATCGCCCGTTGCTAGTGGTAATAAAAAGCTCTCGGGATTATCATGTCAAGCCAGGATAAGTAAGCACTCTGATATATGATTTGTGTAATTGAAATTCCCCTATCATTCATGCCTATCGTTTTCATTGACGAAGCAAGTAAGGCTCCCAAAAAACGTATCGTATCCTCTAAATACCTTTGAGCTAAAAAATATATATATTTTGCATTCGGGGTTTTCCATATGTTAATAGTGATTTCAAATCAATTTCTAGCACCTGTTTTTCATGACGGAACTCACTATCAAGATTAGATATCGTTCGTTTATTAACAGAATTTTATGAAATGTCTATGTAGTTGTATATTCGTCCCGCTTAAACTAAATATTGCATTTTCTCAAAATCATAGCAACAATTGCTGAATGCTGACTATTAATGCGTATGATTCTACATGAACTTTTATAACTGTCAACTGTAGTAGCAGTTTTATTTATTTTCCTTCATTTTGTTAATACTAGACATTACATATTGGACGTATGAATAGAAAACATCTATTTTACAATAGCGATTTTCATTACATACACACAACACGATCGAACAACACACTATCTCACTAATAAAATGGACTAAAATCTCTATATATTTTTTGTATTCATATTTTATGTATATTTAAAATACAACATAAACTGACGGAAATTCTGTCTTAAGCTTGCATTGTTGCACTATCTGTAAACTATATTATTTATATGGCATCAATGATGATGAATGCCGCATTTGCTGAATTGAATTCTTATGCTACTACAATACATAATTATTCTCTTTGTTCAGAGTGTTTACAGTAGATATTTTGACAATTACACACACTATAACTCAGAAACTAATTTTTTATATTGATCTTCAGTCAACCAACGTTCCAACTCACGATCATAATCACTTAATTTTGGGAACACAATGGCAATATATCCTTTTTCATTAGTTTTCAAAAGATCAGGCTCCTTGGTGATGTCTTCATTGATTTCCACTAATTTTGCAATAAGATTAGAGCGAACAGTAAAAGGCTGGTCACGTCCCTCGCAATGAATTAAACATAATTTTGATAATGGTTGCAGAAGTTGGGCTCCAGATTTCTTTTTCCCACTTACTTTGTTGTCCAGACGGTTACACTTATCATTTGCCTGGAAT
>JAHZMX010000155.1:0-15085 GCA_027743895.1 Seira musarum
TAATCACATATAACGGATATGTCATCTTGGTCAGCGTTTTTTACTGATTACGAATCCGCCTTTGTATTAATGTAAAAATATCAGAGAGATTATTAATTTTAATTTTTAGGTCCGAATTTGCATAATTTTAGATAGAGATTGACATCAGCTTACAAAATGTTCGTCGTAAATATTCACACATCGTAGACGATGGGGAAGGTCAGTGAAAGCCTTCGTGTTAGTATAATATTTGCTGATGCTGGCCGAATTTAATTCTGGTGTTGATCCAGATATATCCGATGCCAGTCTATGGTATTATTATGTATACCAGAAGCGTGAAAAAGTTAAATCTAAAAATTACTCGAATATTTTTACAGTAAACGGAAAACAGATTCGTTATCAGTATAAAAAACTGATCTAGACTGTGTGTCTGTTATATGCTGTTAGGGGGGTACAGTCGGGGCGGTTCCCTTGTTAGCTTAATAACAACATGGATGAATCTAATAATTTACTGGTTGCCATTTTACTCCAACGTTCCTTGTTTTAAAGTGAATTGAATGAAGTGAAAACTTCAGGAGGAAAATGAATCTCTGCCTTAGCTTGTCTTGGAGAAACTAACATGAGGGAAGGAAAAGCATTTTCCCTTATAAACTCTTGTCTTGTGTAAATGGACTATACTGTTTTAAATTGAGTTCATCATTCTTGATTAATGTTGCTATTGCATAAAAGCTTATGAACCCCCGGCCCCGGCCTCGAGATCATTCTTCACCAGAGCTTTAACATAACCCAACGCTGTACAATACAATATGCCTTACTTTATCCTCTCTGTCATCGCGTGATTTCTGGAAATAATGGAGTTTTCATTTTTCGCATATGATACTTACAACGCAAAGTCATGGAGAGAATATGGCCATTCTATTTTGAGCTTCCTCGTTTAACGTTTATTATGATGAAGGAAATCTAGTTAAAAAATATTAAACTGAAAAATGTACACTTGTTTTTGGACACCCCTTATCGAAAAAAAATTGCTGACATTGCATGACACCGTGACACGATATGATGACTCTAGCCCATCCCATTAACTTAAATTGTGATCAAGTGATCATCTCCGTAGTCGTTAAGCACTGAACTGAACAATTTTTTTTCAGTTTCAATCAAGTGAAGTGAAGGAATGTTAGGCTGACAAGCCAGGCATTGTCTCACTTGCAGTTTGGTCGTCGTCATAAATATGACTGAGCTCAAGGATATGAGATGCATTAACATCAACTTCGAATGTTTTTGGGAAAGTTATGGGGCGTTTCCGCTACTTCCTTACATCTTCATCTGATTAGAAATTACATTGTTCGTGAAAAAAAACTTGGAGTTTTGAGGTCTTTACTTATGCTCTAAATCGCAAATCGCTGATGAGGAAAAAACGCCAAGAGGCTCGAGGAAAATGACTCAAGTCGAGCGAAAAGGTTACTTTGTTTCCCAGAGGTGATCAAGCTTACCATAAACACCCTTTTTTACATCCTCATTTATTCTTTACTCTAATGTTTGCGTTTGGAGAAAATAATAGGAAAAGACGAAGACGCCTGGAGAAAAAAAATGCGCATATTTTAAGGGCTAACTAGAGCAGAAAGAAATGATTTTTCTTCTTCTCGGAGGCTATTTTCATGAAGAGACTCAGACTGGAACAGAAAAAGGTGATGAAGAAAAGCAGAGATGGGCAAAAGGCAGTGCTTAATTGACTGGAATTTTATTTAGTTTAAAGGGTCTCAAGAAATTCAACAATTTGCCGTTATTTAATTTTTTTGGAGTAATTTGTAAATTGGCGGTTAAAGCTATTCCTACTGGCACGCTATCTATGCATTCAATTCAACCTATTTACTTTTCTTAATTTCCCAGTTGCCCATCTCTGGTGGCTGGAAACGATAGTGAAAGTTGTGCCATGCCAAATGCCCGGTAGAATTTTTTTCTCACGTTAACTGTAACGGAATGTACATATTTTCTCTTCTGTAAGTCAACCGCAATAGCATTAAGAAGAAGAACGATCGGATCGGATGGAAGAAACGATCATGATGATGATGATACCTTTTGGAATGATGTTATTCTTACAAAAATGATCCATAAAAAAATTGGGCTCCTTTTCTTTTAAACGATCATGATGATGATGATACCTTTTGGAATGATGTTATTCTTACAAAAATGATCCATAAAAAAATTGGGCTCCTTTTTCTTTTCTTCCCATTCCCCAAAGATGTTTTTTAAGCTAAAAGATACTTGGAAAAAGGGAAATGTAAGTAGTGGCGTTGAGTTCCATGTCGATTTAATATCATACCTTTACTGTCTGAGTCTGAAACTATTTTTTTTAAGGGAGCGGCGTCGCGTCAGGGAAAAAAGATGTCTCTTTTGGAAAGAGATGGATGGATGGATGGATGCTTTTGCTAACTAAAATCGACTCGAAAGGGAAAAGTTGAGAAAGAAAAACAAAGTTTCACGAGTCATGCGACCATAAAAAGCTTTTTGGTTAAAAAAAATATTCATGTAAGCTTACGACTCCACTTGAATTTCTTCGGTTTTTACTGGACATTTATTTGTGATTGAAACGCTAACAAAAAAGTTTCAAGGAGATAAAATAAATTAATTTTTATTCTTGGCTTCAAACTAAAAAAGTTTGCTTACTTTGCAATTTTGCATGCCTGATGTCTCAATAAAAAAACTAGAAGGACAAGGAGTGAGTAACAGTTGCACCCTCCCGTTTCATTTTCACTTGACAGCTTCCCACGGACTCTGAACCTTCAAACCGTCATATCATATCATAACCGTGACGCTAAGTCAGTCGCAGAAAGAAGAAGTAAGACAGAGTCTTACTCAATCCATCTTTTGAAATGCAATGCGCCAATACCTAAAAATCCTTGAGGCGTCATCATCATCGTCGTCGACTGTCGACTGTCGACATCTCCTCTCCTCTTCATCCTCTTTCTCAAGCGTGGCGTGGTATGGCATATGATGTCTTCCAAACTTTTTTTTTCAATTTAATTCCGTTAGGCAGAGTAAAAAAAAAGTGAAAACTGGAAATGACACATGGATGGATGGAGAAGCGTAACAAAATCATAAGAGTAACATGATGTATGTCTCTATGAAAATATTATTCTTTGTACAACCCGTCCCCACCCCACCCTACCCATTCCATATGCATGCATATTCCCAGGATTGTGTCAACTTTCATCCTCATTATCTTCATCATCAGCATCGAAATTTTTCTCAACTTTTTTTTCTATGCTTCAATGCCTCTGTTCGAACACCTTTTGAAAAAAAACTGAGTGATGTGATGACGATAATTCGTATGGCATCTGCTTCGGATTTCTGCTTGTTTACGCCCTACTCCACGTGAATGCTTGAGGATAAAACAGGGAAAAAAGGTACTGAGAACAGAATAAGCCCAAGTACCAATAGAATATAAAAATGACTATTAAAGTAAACATGCATCGTAATTCTTCAAATTGAGCTGGACAGAAAAACTTACAGTGGATTCTTAATCAGCGTGAAAAACTGATCTAAAATAATTATATTTTATACGCATAAGCAGGGGAGCACTTGGGGGTGTTCCCTTGTTCAAGGCAAAATTTTAATTAATTTTCTGCGTTTATAATAGGAAAAATACGTTAATAAAGTTTCATTATCCCACCTCGAAAGATGTGAAGAAGGTGACGGTGGTGGAAAATTACTGAGACTTTCCCTTTTTCTCTTCAGAGAAAGTCGCTCTTTTATGATCTGATCAACTTTTTTTTTCTTGAGTGAATAAGACGTAATCACATTATGTATTTTGCCAACATATGTACGTCATTCTATTTTTGGAGAGTGAATAGATCTGATCCGATCCAACTCGAAGTGAACATCCAATCATAATCATAATCACAATCACTGCTTCTTCTCATCGCTGACAATATAATCCCAAGACCAAGACGAGGAAGAGATATGAAGATGGTTGAATACTTACATGACACTCTTCAACAATATGAAGAGAAAATGGATAGAAAATCCTTTTTATTCCTACAGCTTCGCTCTCATTACTCCAGTAATGAATCTCGATCTCAATTCGATATGAAAATATCGCTTGCGCTTCTCTGATTTTCAATATCTTCAACCTAAAAAAAATATGCTGGCAACTTTATTGGGACCATGGAATATAAAAAAAATAATATTTGGCAATTAATTATGCTCGGGAGTATTATAAAGTGTGTTTTGGGGCAAATTGGAATTCCCGCCATATTTAAACTCAATCTATTGTATAAGTGCCTTAAAATGTATGTCTGTGTGTCTGTCCCGAAAACTATTTTGCTTCGTTTGTTCAGTTTGACAGACGTACACAGATGAACAATCATTGAAATATTCTCACTTTGGAATACAAAAAAATATGAAGGATGCTTTTGAGATTCATTCCCACGGAAAAATAACTACTTCAATTCCTACCGAACCATGATAAATCCCTTTTCCCCGACAAGTTGAAAAAGGATCGATGTGAGAATAATAAAAATATGAAGGATGCTTTTGAGATTCATTCCCACGGAAAAATAACTACTTCAATTCCTACCGAACCATGATAAATCCCTTTTCCCCGACAAGTTGAAAAAGGATCGATGTGATACGATGCTGGTGCTGAGATTGTTCAAGTGAAAAAAGGAGAAGAAAAAAGATGAGTAGTATTGAGTAGCTTATATGGGTACGTCCCTACAATACAATAGTATTTTTCTACTTTATTCAAAAGAGCAACGCTATTTTTTATTAAAGAAAATTGGCGTAATTTTTTAGAATATTCTTTGTGAAATCTGATTGGGTCTTCTGCGATATCAAGTGAAAGTCAAGCCAAGCCACGCCAAAAGCGGGATTGCATCATATCATCATCCATTCTTCTTCGTATTGGATGACATATACGCCGATGGTAATTTAATCCATCATAACATAATACAATCTTGAAAAATATTTTTACACAAAAGAAAAAAGTTTGCTTGTTAGCGCGATAGCGCATATTGCGAAAGGAATTATGAGTGGGCGCATTGTCTTCAATTTCGACGCCATTTCTTATTGAAATCTATTTATTTAGGATTTTTCGGTGTTGATTTCCCACGCAAAATATTATCCTATTCTTTTTCAACTTATTTTATTTTAAAGTTTTTTCGTATCTTCTTGATCAACAACAAACTAGTACGCCCGCTAGCGTCAGCGCCACCTACATTAAAATTGCATCATTTCTTTTTTCTTTCAAAGTGAAAAGTGGGAGAAGTGATGATGCAAAAAAAAGTGAAGAAGATTGATTTCCACTTTCACTTTCGTCCTTCTCAAGCGTAATGAAAAGGTTTGTGTTTTGCACTGAAGTGGAAAGTAAAAGTGGAGCAAGGATAGAATGTAGATACATATTTTTTTATGATGAGCAAATAAAATCCATTTTACCTTGTGCTAAAAAAATGCACTCATTTCACTCCATCATCTTCTAATCTAATGGTATTCTGTGGAAATAGTAATATTCTTTTAAAAAAATAAAACACTCTCGTAAAAATATTCCAAAAATATGTTCATGTACACAGATTGCGTACTTTTGGAATTCAGTAAAAATCCTTTTCCCCGTTTAAAAAAATGAAAGAAAAAAACATGATTTTCGTTTTTTAAGCAAAAGATAAATATTAACGTACCGGGAGTTAGGATCACATCGCATCGGTAGGCCGCGGAACAGGGGGGACGAAGGGGGGATATTCCTATCCTTATAATGTATTACGAATTCTGGACTCCCTATCCTGCTAATGTTAAAGTCCCGATTTCAGGGCGGGGGTCATTATCCCCCCCGGTTCCGCGGTCCCTGAGGATTGGGGTTGTGGAGGAATGTACGGAAAAAAATTATGCTCGTATGAAAAAGGATTTTTATGTACTTAAGTAAGAGGCTTCTCTTCTTCCGTTGAGACATGAAAAGCAACTTTCTTTTCCCCCTTTTTTGAGGAAAATCTCTTCCTCGAAAAAAAAATGTTTAATAAATTTGTTGGTTGTGGAAAGAGTATTTGAACAGATGTAAGTACTCATACTTACTTTGTCGCAATGTCTTGTTCCCTTTTCATCTTTACTCAAGTAATTTGTGTAAAAGGATTTTTATGTACTTAAGTAAGAGGCTTCTTTTCTTCCGTTGAGACATGAAAAGCAACTTTCTTTTCCCCCTTTTTTTGAGGAAAATCTCTTCCTCGAAAAAAATGTTTAATAAATTTGTCGGTTGTGCAAAGAGTATTTGAACAGATGTAAGTACTCATACTTACTTTGTCGCAATGTCTTGTTCCCTTTTCATCTTTACTCAAGTAATTTGTGTAAGAGAATTTTCAAAAGATTATTTGAACGAAAAAAAGGTATTGTCACGTTTCACGTTTTGCTGAACCAGAACCGAGAGTGAATTAAAGTAAATGATTTCTTCTTGTAAATTCCAACTTGTACTCCCACAAGATTATCCTTATTTAAATATAATTTTCTTTCGATTGGAATTTGCATTAATAAATTAGATTGGATTCGTTTTCATGTTCGTGAGTTTATTACTCTTCTGAGGGCAACCGGAAGTCACGCTGGAGAATTAAGAAATGCATTCGTTTTATTTCTGTGCGTTTCTATTATTTTTGAGAAGCTATGCAAACTACTATTCCGGCTTATGGCAGTTCCGGTATTACGGACTCCGGTTGATATAATTCCGGAAAATCTGTCGCTTTAATAGCAATACAGTTGTGGAAAGAGTATTTGAACAGATGTAAGTACTCATACTTACTTTGTCGCAATGTCTTGTTCCCTTTTCATCTTTACTCAAGTAATTTGTGTAAGAGAATTTTTTGAAGATTTTTTGAACGAAAAAAGGAATTGTCACGTTTTGCTGGAGTTGAACCGAGAGAGAATTAAAGTACTGATAAATGATTTTTCCTTGTAAATTCCAACTTGCATTCCCACAAGATTATCCTTATTTAAATATAATTTTACTTTCGATTGGAATTTGCATTAATAAATTAGATTGGATTCATTTTCAGTGTATTTTATTACTCTTCTGAGGGCAACCGGAAGTAACGCTGGAGAATTAAGAAATGTAATCGTTTTTATTTCTGTGCGTTTCTATTATTTTTGAGAAGCTATGCAAACTACTATTCCGGCTTATGGCAGTTCCGGTATTACGGACTCCGGTTGATATAATTCCGGAAAATCTGTCGTTTTAATAGCAATACACTTGAACTGGATTGGTTTTGGTTTTTGGTCGACCTGAATATTTTTTTTGTGTACTTGAGCACGTCTTTTTCATGAGCTGGCATTTCATTATCTCCTTGAAAAGTACTCATGGTTCATAGAAAATTTATTTTCTTTGTTTCTTCCTTTTTCTACGACGTAGTAAGGCCATCCTCCAAGTTTAATTCTTTTTCCAGACAGTCGTCCACACGTAAAGCATGACCATGAAAATTAACGAAGGACAAGAGAAAGTTTTGGAAAATGAATTAGGTTCTATGTTGCCTCTAAAAAAGGTGTGAAATGTATTTTTGATGACGAAAAAGGATACAAATCTTTTGCGTAGGCGGGAAGGATAACTCGTGAGTTTAAAAATGGCGTAACTGTAACGTCGTTTGGTAGAATCAGAGTTTTTGAATTTTTAAAAATAATTATTTTTCATCCGCAGTTCACTAGAAAGAAACAAAAAATTTCGGAATACTTTTTCTATTATTTTCGGCGAAATAAAAAAGTTTTTTCACGCGAAATCGAAAGGGGAGGTGAAAGTTTCAAAAAAAATTTCTCTGAAACACTTTCATTTTGATAGGCTCTAAAAATAAAATGTTGTTGAACTTTCAACGAACTCCGGATGAGCTTGAACTGATGCTCTTTCTTTCCTGATTCTGATTTTTGAGATGAAATGCGATGGGATGTGATGCGACGTCAAAAAACGAGACAAAAGGAAAATCCTTAAAAGCTTTTTTTCGGGTTCGAAGGGGATATAAAATTACAATTAAACAAAGAGTCGCATTACATTAAAAAAAGAATACTTTTTTACATTCATCCTCTTCCTACTTCTTTTGCATTTTTAAAGCTCATCTTAATCTCATCCTCATCGTCAGCTTTGCTATTGTGAAATTGTCATTTGCTGTTCAAAAATGTAACTTTACTTTCGCTTTTAATGTTCTTGTACTTTTTATTATGAAGAGGGAGAGGGGAGTTGTAATCTTAAAAATACAGGGATGGCAATAATAACGACTAATGGGTTTTAATGGACAATTGAAATTATGGGTAATGGGGAATTATTTACATGGAGACTGGAAATTATTCCATTCTATTTTTTTAAAGTGACAGGGATGAAAATTAATTTGTGGAAAATACCGGTATTTACCTAAGGAAGTGGGAAAAATGAATTGAGACTTTCCCGCCATATCACTTAAACGTATTTGCTCAATGGTTATAGAGTAATGCATAATCCAAATAGCCCATGTTTTGGATTTCGCCCGGTTAGGTGAGCTTAATTTCCCATTAGCGCTTAAAATACCATTAAAACCCCAACTCAGGGATTTCGTAAATCCCTGATTAAAGTTGTAGTAGTGATTACAATTTTGCAATTGTGAAGGGAAGAAAAATTGTATGTAAATTTCCCGTCTTTTAAGCTTAGGTAGATAGAGTTCAAGAAGGACAAGTACAAGAGATAAAAATGAACGTCTCATGAATTCTAAAACTGGGATTAGAAGAAAATCTCTGGGGTTTCTTGATCTCCAGCTATGAATGAACTACGACGACGGAAAACTATCACAATATTTTTTTTTAAAGGAATGGCTTGAGCTAGAGGACAAAAAAAGTCGTTGAAGTGAGTAAGATTGTCGTTTACTAGAGCTCATTCTCAAAAGTAAAAGCAAATGAAAACATTTTTTAAGACAAATTACTACGAAAAAGAAAATGAAAATCCTGAAAACCAAGCTGAGGAGGAGAAGTGAAGATTGCATTATATATTGCCTTCATCTTCATCTCCATTCCATAAGGCGTGGCTTTGTGTTATGCAAATTTTAGAGTTTTTTCTGTGTCAAAAGGTCTTGTGTCTTGTCTTGAGCAAAAGCAGAAGAAGAAGGGAAGATGCTCAAGCTTGAAGACAAAAACGCGTTTCCACAAAAAAAAGTTCTTGGAAACCATGAAAACTCAATATTTATTTCCGCTATAAATTTAATTAAAATTTACGTAGTCGGATCCCATCAATTTCTGTGGGACCATGTAAACCAATTTTTTTAAAGATTAAAATTTCTAGTAAAAATCTTGGATTTGGACGGACGTTTAAGCGGACGGACATGCAATTAACGCTATGTTGCTATGTCCTAAAAAAAACCTCCTTCAACTTTCTTGCTTGCTTGCCCAAGTTTGATGAACGCAATAATAAACGAGGAGGAGGTGGAGGCTTCGTCTTCATCTTTTTTTGACAAATGAATTGCAGAGCAAATAAAATAAGATGAGAGGAAGAATAAAAAAGGCAATGAAAAGTTTAAGAAAGCAAGTGACCCAAAAAACGGAGATTTTCACAAGGAAATTACTTCTCCAGGAAAAATATTGTCTTAAAAGTTTTAAGTAATTCATGGGAAGCACAACATACTTCAATTCAGTCCAGTCGTCAATTTTAATTTAGGCTTCTCATTCATTTATATTAACTCTTTAAAGTGTAATGGAATTTTCAAACAATTATAAAAAAAAATTTTGGGACGTCCAATAAATAATTTTTTGGGGAAATTTGAGACATTGACTTTCAAAGGTAAACAAAAACTGAAAAAAATGACACGAGCACGAGAACATCTAAAATATTTAAGTCTTTCCATTTCCTCGAAAGTGCATGATGCAGAAATAATTTCCCTAATGAAAATGATGATGAAGTAATCCAAAATGGCAATTCCCATTTGAAACTGACAAAGACTAAAACTGCCGTGTAAAAAGGTGTGTTCGTGTGTGTATGTCTACAACTTTGTACTTTGTCTTGTCGTTTTTTTTTGGGAAGGTTCAAGGGAAAAAGACGACACGAGACGACATTAATTTCCCAAATGAGAATTTGTGTTACAGAGAAAATGTTAATTAATTCCCCTTTTAAATTTGTTTCACAGACCGGAAAGCACTTTCATCGCACTTCCTTTATAATTCAAGCGTTCAACCATAAATTCCGATTGATCCTCGAATTGAATCCAACGCTGATTGCTCCAAACGTNTGGGAAGATTCAAGGGAAAAAGACGACACGAGACGACATTAATTTCCCAAATGAGAATTTGTGTTACAGAGAAAATGTTAATTAATTCCCCTTTTAAATTTGTTTCACAGACCGGAAAGCACTTTCATCGCACTTCCTTTATAATTCAAGCGTTCAACCATAAATTCCGATTGATCCTCGAATTGAATCCAACGCTGATTGCTCCAAACGTCCTCCAAAAGCACATCTTCTCAGGGAATGCCGAGCAAAGGGAAAGGAATGAATTGGAGATGTGCTACTATCACGGAAATGTCGAGGGGTTGGAATGGTCTGCCGCTGCGGTCAGAACATGCAACGGGCTTTCGGGCATCATCCACATGGGAAATGAAACTTTCATCATTCATCCCTTCTACGGAGGTGACATGTCGGTAAGCTCAACACTAACGCCGCTTTTTCTGTCAACTCTCTTTATAATGGACGAGGATGCAAATTATATCGAGAGTACAAATTTTAGTTTACGTTTTACCTCGAAATTTTATTCTGCAACAGAAACAGAAACTCAGGAAGGAAATGTGTTAACAAACCTGTCCATTTTCATTTGTCCTGGAACATGTTTCCACAGACGACATTTTAGGAATACTAATGTATTTTTTTTCAGGATCGGTAGTTCGTTCGTTGCCATAATGGTCTGCCGCTGCGGTCAGAACATGCAACGGGCTTTCGGGCATCATCCACATGGGAAATGAAACTTTCATCATTCATCCCTTCTACGGAGGTGACATGTCGGTAAGCTTAACACCATTTCTTTAACTCTCTTTAAAATGGACGGGAGTGCAAATTATATCGAGAGTACAAATTTTAGTTTACGTTTTACCTCGAAATTTTATTCTGCAACAGAAACAGAAAACTCAGGCAGGAAATGTGTTAACAAACCTGTCCATTTTCATTTGTCCTGGAACATGTTTCCACAGACGACATTTTAGGAATACTAATGTAATATTTTTTTCAGGATCGGTAGTTCGTTCGTTGCCATTTTACTTCCACGTGCATAATCATAATTCCCCTGATTCGTTCTCGTTTTCTTTGAAAATGTTAATGATTTTATATCCTCATTTATTCTCATAATTGCTTCTTTATGCTTCTTCGAGGAACAAGACGAGGCGAGAAATATTATTTTTTGCAAAATAGATAGATTTATGTTTATCGTAAATATTTTAATTTGAAGACATCGCAAAAAAAATATGCACTAAAATTCAATTTAGAAAATGAAACCAGAGATGGGCAAATGGACGAAAGTGGCTCAAATGGCAAAAACGTGTTTGGCGAAAACAATTGAATTACTTTATTTAAGTCCCGGACCTGTATTTAAATTTATACAGTATTTTAATTTTGTATTCAATCCTTGTCTAAAAAGAAGGCTTAAATTTTGCCCACACTTTTGTAATTGTGTCGTGTTGTGCACAAAGTTCGCCAATATGTATTCCTATCAAAATGAAGTTGAGTTTAAGTTTGGTTGGACTTATACTTATTGGACAAAGCAAAAAGGAAACTGTTTGGATGTGTTTGCGTTAGGGGATTAAAAAGTTGGTTTTTGGAAACGTGCTAGTGTTAACTTGATAGTTACGTAGTTTTAGTCGTGTCGTTGTCATTCTCATTGTTTTTAGTCGTATCGTAAACATGATATTTAGCAAGCTCTTTTCTACTTTTGTTTTGCTCGAAACAATAGGGATATTCACAGGTAGAAATGAAGATACTTGATTATTACCTTTAATACCACCGCGACTACCACCACCACTACCACTGCTTTTGCAAATGGGAGCTATATAGTCTACTTAATATTAACTTTTTCTCATGAACAACGAAGAGAAAATCACTTTGTTCGATAGAATAAAAGGACTTTCCCTCTAAAGTGAAAAGAAATAAGGGTTGGCAAAAATTGGGATTTTTGTTAACATTGGGAGGGGGCATAGGCTTGCATTTGAGTTAATGAGGTTTTTGGGGGTTAAAGGGTTTTTAGGGGTTTAGAGTTTTTAGATTTAAAAGGGTTTCCGGCCTTTTAAAGTTCAAAGAGTTTTTCGGGGTTAAAATGGATTTAGGGGTTAAGATGGGGTTACAATGGTTGTAGGGGTTAATATGGGATTAAAATGGTTTTAAGGGTTAAGATGGGGTTAAAATGGTTTTAGGGGTTAATATGGGGTTAAAATGGTTTTGGGGGTTAAAAAGCTTTGAATTTAAAAGATGTTAAAGACCCCGTTCCCGCTAAATTCGTAGCAGAGTTTCTTATTTATAACCAAGCATGCTTTAATTAAGCCTAAGCCTAATTAATCCCAATTTTAATTCCCAATTGCGCAGTTAAAATTTGTAACTTGAAATTTTTTCGCAGTAAGTATAGATGTTCTGGGAAGGTGGTAATTACTATTAAACTTTAAAATTTACCCATTTAAATTAAACCCAATACTACTACATCCCTAGCTCTGGACGAAGTGAAGCACAAGCACAAAATATCTATTCATTCCAAATGAGTGAATATAAAAGAGGGTTTTCGGGGTTAAGGTGGGGTTAAAATGGTTTTAGGGGTTAAGATGGGGTTAAAATGGTTTTAGGGGTTAAGATGGGGTTAAAATGGTTTTAGGGGTTAAGATGGGGTTAAAAAGATTCGAATTCAATAGATGTTAAAGAGTCTGTTCCCGCTAAATTCGAGTTTATTATTTATATCCAAGCATGCTTTAAACTTATTGGTCACCAGGGATGCCTAATTAATCCCAATTTTAATTCCTGATTTCGCAGTTAAAATTTGCAACTTGAAAATTTTTGCAGTAAGTATAGATGTTCCGGGAAGGGAGTGATTACTAGTAAACTTTAAAATTTGCCCATTTAAATTAAACCCACTACTACTACATCCCTAGCTCTGGACGAAGTGAAGCACAAGCACAAAATATCTATTCATTCCAAATGAGTGAATATAAAAGCTCCAGTTTTTTTTGTGTGGGTTGGTTTGGTGTGGTGTGGTGTCATCATAATCATTATCATACATTTTACTTTTCTCTTCTCCCTGCCTCACTTCCCCACAAAAAAATGCTTTTCATTATCATATTATCGTGAGAAATATTCTCCATTTTCCCTTCTCGGGGAGAATGGAATGGACTGAACTGAGCTCATTCATTCTGATTGTGATTGCTATTACGATTCTGAGCAACAGCATTGTAATAATAATGTAGTGTAGTGTAAGGTAGTTAGAATTTGTGGCGAAGCGAGTTGCGACTTTCCCCTCTTCTTCCGAAAAAAAATGAAAGTTTTAACGGAAACGAGTCCATTGTGTCTAGATTGCAGATACTCGAAGGGGGAAAGTGCCAAGTATAATCATAATGTAATGTACTTGTAGTTTCATGTTAATGAACCATCATCTAAAGTTCTATGGAATAAAATTTTGTGCGATGAAATGCCCACTTGAATTCTAAAAAAATTGAAGGGATTAAAGTTCATGTAAAAATTTTTTTGAGATGAATCTAAAGCGACAGGTATTTTTTAAAATTTTGAACAGTTTTAGAATTTTTTTAAACAGTTGGGATCTGCAGATTTTACAATTCGTGACCAAATGTGTAGTTCAAATTTACCTTAATTTTATAAATTTATTTTGAGTTACCCCAAATTCCGGCTATTTCCCGTTAGTCGAATAATAATTAAAGGTCTTTGAACTCGTTGCTTTTGTCGCCCACACGTCTAACTCAATCCAGATTTTCGAGTTTTCCCGTCCTCTTTAAAATTGATTTTTGGGACATAATTAGATTAATTATCGGAGTAACGGAAACATTTTCACTTTTCACGAACCAAAAGCCATAAGGTCTAGACTTATTGGTGAGACTAGAAGGGTGGCCTGGTCATCCTACTACTTCCGTCCAGATTTTTAATAAAAAATATACTGACAGTAACTTCCTGTGCCAGGTCAAGCGAAAACAAAAACTCGGTGAAACTCCTGTCTACTTTAGTTTTTTTTTGTTTTTCTTGTCATATTTTAGCCTGTTCTTTAATTTGAGGTTTGACGGTATTCATTAAAGACAAGGAGACAAGACGTGACATGACAGGTATTGTTGTTTACATTCATTTTTATGGATGAAGATGAAACGAGGGGTGAGCTCGTGAGCTTTTCCCTGCTTTCACTCACGCATAGAAACAACCCGTCAATCCTCATAATTAAGTTAAAACAAAAAAGACAAAGTCTAGGAAAATGGATAGACCAGTTTTATTCTGAAATTAAAATTCTCGAAGGATATAAAGAAGAAAATAAATCCTTTCACCTAACAAAAATGAACTATTTTGTAACAGTAGCATCACTGCCCGAACATAATTTATTTTAAAATATGTTATAAATCAGACGGAATTGAACGCTTTTGGCTTTGTTCTGTGCCATTTCAGTGTTCTCGTAAAATAAAATTTCAGTAAAATTTAAATTTCAGTAAAAACGCGTAAAATTTGAGTAAAAAACGAAAAACGTTCATTTCGGGCGCCGAAACGTTCATTTCCGTTAGGTCAACCGACCTTACAAAATTATTCCATGGTTTCTTCGAATCCAACCTCTAAAATTTGCGATGGAATTTGCTTCTTAACCGTGACAAAGCTAAAATAAATTGCCCTTTTTCGCCACAAGTGGAAGCATCCCATTAATTTTTCCCCAACCAAAACAATTATAATCCCTCTTGCTTTTTCACTTCAAAAACATCAATTCAAATGAACTGATCATTTACGACTTCTCCAAAAATGAAAAGAGCTTTTAACTTCCCAAAATCCATCATAATTGCAAATTCTCTCTTGGCTGGAGGAAATACTTTTTACATATTATCAACTCGAGTCATTAGTGTTTATTGTTCAGCTGCAGCTGCGGAGTTATTTAAACAAAAAGAGCAGAATGAAATTGATCTGGTCTGACT